>VXAK01026244.1:24171-37879 GCA_013399435.1 Arenaria interpres
AAAAAAAAAAAAGGTGCTCCCACTGCTTGCTGTGAAGGGAGATGATTATAGATCTGCTACTACAATGCAGCATTGTACCTGAAGAAAATGTTACTAGCAGAACAGAAATCCCAAGTGATATGATAGGTGGGGGTCTAAAGGTGAATGTCTTTAATCTGGTCTCATTTCCTACCAGGAAATTGTATATAATATTACATTGAATTATTAACACTGGGCTGTGATTTTGGTGTTAAACCTATTGTGACATAAACGCTCAATAGGGACATATGTCAGATGTGAACACAGCATAGATATAAATGCAGATTTTTGCCCATATTTCTTTTAGGAGGAGGACATTGAGGGGGGACATTGCGATACTCTCAGCCATTGCTTTCTTACTATAAGCAACCATTTGCAGTGTTTGAAGAAAACCAGGTGGAGATTTGATATTTCTCAAAGGTAGGTAATTCATATTTACAAGTTAACTCATGGCTTGCATTTTCTTGTTGCCTTTTACATGTTCTTTGATTCAGTGCTGTTTTTTTAATATGAAATCAGAAAGACATTGTCAGGTATTTCATGACCATTACATCTTTGCCCATCAGATAAAACTAGGCCTCATATGCTTAAATGAATACAGTTTTTTCCTTAAAATACACTATCTTTGTATCATAACAAATAATATTCTTCTTTTCCTTAAGAGATTGGTATAACCAAGAAAAGAGCCTACGTCATTGTATGCTTCTCAGGTTATACAGAAAAATGTAGAGTTCAGAATTCTCTAGGCTTATTCTGATGCCAAAGGATAATTGCATAAACTCATGTCCTTCCTATAATTAGCATAAGAAAACCCAAACTGGTTCCAGTAAAGACCTAGTGAAATCAGTTTAGTTATCTTCCAGCATGTGATGAGTCAGCAGCAACAATTTTATTTACAAGAAAAGTCTGAAAGAGTCCATTTCTACAGATTTTTATTACTTATTATTTTTGCCATGTCTTATCAGTCCTATTCTTCTGCATTACCTTTCAATAAAATGCCATGCTTATTGTGTCATATCAGTGACCCATTAGACAACTTATTTCATTGCTTATGAGTATTTATATAGTACTGCTCTCTAAAAGACTTTACACCTCTCTCTTTCTTTTTCTTTTTTTATTCTTTTAACTTCTTTTGTGGTGAAATTATGAAATTATTTCAGAAGTTAAAAGACAGACAATGGAAGAATGAACTTTAAAGCCAATTTGAATATTGTTAAGTCTATGCTATAGTAGAGTTACACCTTGCAAATTTTGTATTATGCTAGCACCGTTCTCAGTTTCCCTGTGGCTGGATAATGACCATAGAGAAGGCTGTAAGTACAATGAGAAATCTGTCTTGTAAATGATATAGATGTCAAATTTGCCAAGTGTGCTGAATCTGCAGAGGAGTTTTCCTACACGTTCATGTTGAACATGGTGATGCACTGTTCTGTGCTAGGTTAAATAGCCCATGAAACTGTGAGACAATACAGCTAGACAGCTTTTTAACCATCCAACACAATAGCACTTTAGGTTTACTGTAAATGAAAAGACACAAAGGAAAAAAAACACCAACCACAAACTAACTTATTTATGTATGTGCAACGGTTCTCCATTTGTGGTCACAGGGTGTCTATTCTAGTGTGCTAATCTCATCTCTTACTTGTTGCGCTTTCAGTCTGGCACAAGGAGGCTGGGACCAATGCTTTGAATACTGCTTTCAGCAGCTAATTGATAGCAACACAGGTTTGATTTCCCATTCTGTTACATATCCCATTCTGTTTATGATATATTTTAATGTTGAGCAAGTCCAGTCACTGCCTTTTGAGTAAAATGAGCAGAATGTTGTCACAAGCTCATTCGTTATTTTCATCAGCTGAAGCCCATAAAGTTTAGGATTTTCATCCATTTTACATAGCTTTTGGATCCTTTGCTGGAACTTGGAAGAACACTACTTATGAGTAAATATATTCACTCCCTTTTTTCCCCACATTTTATGTTGCTCTGCCTTTCTCTGCTGAAGATACAGAAATAAAGATACCTACCTAGTTTTTCTGTTTTCCCTGTGTGTACAGCACACAAACTTTTCCAGTTTTACCATTTTTGTATGGTTAACAGTGAAGCTATAACTTATAAGAATAGAAGTGTCCCAGTTCCTAATTTTTCTCTGTGAATACTAGGAACCAAATTCCCCATAGTAGGAGCAAGATTTCTCCCTGCAAATAGAAGTGAGCTGCTCACGTAAAATATTTACTGATCCCTTCTGCAGCCTTCCCCTCAACTCCAGCACACACTTGCCTCTGAAGAAAAGAGTGATGCAGTTAATTCACAGCAGTGAATGAAGCTGTGAAGAGTAGCCAGCTTAAGCAATGTGATGTGTTCTTTGACAAATATTCTCATAAACCCGCAGTAACAAACCAGTAAAATCTTCACAGGTTTTTGATGTGTTGTTAATGACTTGACATTTGTTCCATTCAGATCTGATCACTATTAGCTAACTTAATCTCCATCCAATTTGCTGGCTACAGTTGCTGCATTTTTACTGAGAAACTTCAGATTCTCCCCCTCTTTAAGATATTAATGTATCGTGAGTCTTCTATTCAGTAAAGGTGTACAAAAGGGTAAAGCTTATGTTTTAGACATAGGTTTCACGAGAACTATTTAGCCCTTTTATTGACTTGAGGTTAGATTTCTGTGAAGTTCTCTACAAAGATACACTTAAGCAGTGTTTGAAGTAGCAGCCACGTACCTATCGAGGTATGCTGCATGCAGCACGTTGTACCAGTGCTCTGGGGATGTATTCTGTTCCATGTGTTACTTTTGATCTGTGTAGTCTAAAATACTTATCTAAGAATCTACTTCTAGTTCCTGTGGGAGAACTGAGAGAGTGACAAAAGGAGGAGTCTGAGCTCCTGTGGTCGGGTAATATCCATTCAGATGCACTGAATCCCATTTCTTCTTCTGGGTTATGGCTGGGGGAACAGGGAACATGAAGGGTAGCCCGAAAGGAGAAGTATTTTGTTGACCTGTTTTTGTCAGTAATTTCTCTTAGATTGGACTCTTATGCTAAACAGTAAACTGATCAAATTTTAGGTAGAATATAATTTTTATATTACTGAAAATTGTATAACATTACCAAAGAAAATCTTAAAGTGCTGAATTTTGTCCTCAAATACTAAAACCTGGAATAGCAAGTACAAAGAATGAAGAACTGAGACTTTTCTCTTTTTTGTGTGTGTAAAACAGCTTTATTCCAGTTCATATGAGTCTTACTATTTTTAGTAAAAAACCCTACAATTCTTTTTTTTATTATTTTTTTTGCATCTTAGCAAATATAACTGATACTTGTTATCTGGTACTTTAACTTGGACTTAATTAATGTTTGTGTGTGTTAAACATAATAGATTGACCTTAACTGATCTGAAGTAGTTGCAGAAGGCAACACAGTAGGTATTTATGTGACGTTCCTCAGAAGAATTGATGACTATCCTCTGGTAATAGATACGTTACACAGGGAGTTCTTTCAAACATTAACAGTATCTCATAACTGGCTCTTCCTTTGCTAACCCTCATGAGGTCTGTAACTATATATATATATACACTATTATAATGTGGTACGGTCTGGTTTAATTTGGTTAAAAACACAAGTACGTTTCTTGTATTTGAATGAGAGTTGTGTGGTGATAAAGTACCTGCCTTTCAGAAGCTGCCAGCATGGTATTGATTACTATCCTCTGGAGTTTTGAGGATATATGCGGGTACTGTTAATTGTCGAATAATTCCCCCCCTCCTCCCCAACTTTCCCATAGAAAAATCTGTAAAATAGTCTTACAGGACCTAACCAGAAATTGGTAAGTATTGAGATCTTCTCTCAGCTGCATGCATAAACTTTGGTTTTGCATAGAAATATGGTCTACAGTTCCTGGAGTCACCCTGAATGCTGGCTATCACAAGAAACAGGACACTGGACTAGATGGACTTTATTTCATTTCAGTAAAACTAAAATTATTTTGGAAAAGACAAAGAGCACACAATAATATATCCCAGAACACTTTTAGCATGTTTGAGTGATTGTCCTTGAAAGATCAAGCCATAAAAGTATTTCCTTCATGCAAAAATTTGATAAATTTCATATGAGGTTGTTGTGTTCAAAGAACCTTGAACTCGGGACATACACTCTGAGACTGACACTGTTTCTGGAGAAAGAAATTGGATAGAAATCATGTATCTTCACAGCTGCCTTTAAAATTGAGAATGGGTTTCCTTTCTGTAGAAGCTGGCTGTGAACGGAGAATGCCCATGGGCACACACATGCTGGAAGTCAGGGAACATTCCATGGGCTTTCATAGAGTAGCCGGAGGCAGGCTCTGATCCTGTGAGAGCTCAGCTCTTCCATTTCTCCCGTGTGCTTGACCACAAAGAAATGGTACATTAGTGCTGCCTTTTACGGCTTAGTCAAAAGTTTAAGACAATTGTTCTTGTGTGGTGAAACCATAGGTATTTCAAAGGTGTGGGCAGAAATCCCATTAGCTGACTTAGAATTCTGTCAGCAGTTTGCTGACATTATGTATTCAACGCATCACGGTCTGTCGCACAGAGAAATCTCTGAGGGTGTCCTTGAGTTAAAGGGGCTTTAGGCTGCATAACTTCAGCTGGTGAGCAATCAGGCACTCTGGAATATTTATGGCACGTGTTGTGCCATAGTATGGCAAAGACTATTGCAGTGCAGGTGGAGAGATTGCCTTTTTCCTAGGTCTGTTTTCTAGAGGTACTCTGGGAGCATAAACTTAAGAATCCACTTCTGTTACCAACCAGATACTTTGACTGTGGAAAGACGCATGGGAAACAAGGTAGCTCTTTAGCAGACAAGTATGAGAGGAGACTATTGGCGTAAAATTTGTCTGCAAGCATTATGGAGATTATAAACTCATAGACCTTTCAAGTTCCCAGGCATCTTAAGCTGCTTCTTGTCTAGACTCTTTCAGTAAACATGAACAGCTCAACAGCATGCAATGTCTTCTACAGGGAAAAAAATAAATAAAATAAAGAAGCTCTTAGTGCTAGCTAGCCTATTGTTCTGTGATAGCATAAACCCACAACATGTATAGGCTAGATATATATTTAGTCTTCTGCCTGGAGTGGCTCCACACTGATGTTTTTGCAGACTTCACTTTCAGTGATATCATTCATATTGTGGGAAGGGGGGAAAAAGGGCCAGGAGGGAAGGAGTAGAAACTTAAAAAAATTTATCAGAAATGCTTGCCAAAAGCAAGCAGTGGGAAAGAGTGAGAAGGGTTGCCATGACAACCTCTAACATTGTACCTATGAAGAATTGCTGTACACGTTTGACACGCAGTTTCTGCAGATTATGGTGTAGTTTCCTTCTTCTTAGTTCAACTTGTATCTTTGTAGATACAACGTTGCAGAGGGATACTCTTTTGGTATAGAAGCCCTTTTGCCTCTATAGCTTTGACAAATACAGAGTTTCAATAATTATGGACTAAATTCTATGAGAGTTTACATGATGGACATGCAGGGTAGTTTCTCTGACACTAATAAAGCCGCTTTCTGCTGCTTTCTTTTTATAAAAGTTCCAAAAGAGAATGTTGTGTTCTGTGATCTTAAAGAAGAAAATATTTAGGAGGAGAATGTTTGGGTTTGGCTTAGTAAGTTTAGAAGTTAATCCCTTCAGTGTGGAGAACATGAAGTGGGAGAAAAAGGAGAGGGACTTTGGAGACTGACAATGTTCAGGAGTTAAAGAGGATAATAAAAAAGATGAGAAGAAGGATCTGAGAAAGAGGTCACACAAGTTTACAGGAAAAGGATAGTACTTAATGTTTGATCCTTGCAAACGTGTGAGAATGCTGTTGAAGGCATTTGGGTAGGTATGAGCAAAAATTTGATGCAGCTTTTCTCAGAAAAACATTACATATTTTGATAAGTAGTTTGTATGTTGCATGTATTGAAATCTCTCCCCATTGAAACTATATATATCTTTGAAAGTCAAATACCTTTGTAGATTTAAAAAAAAAAAAGCTTTGTTGATGAGTTTAAGTAAAATTAAGCCCTGGTTCGTCCAAAATGTAACTCCTAAATGTACCTTTAATATAATTTTATACTTATGTTAAATGAGGGTGCTATACTTCAAAACAATTTTTTCCCTGGTTTTAAACTTTATCAGGAAACATTAAAAAAAAATAAATTCTGGAGTAAATTGAATTTCTTTCTAGCATCTCAGTTTGGCCAATTAACAATTGAAATAATTATTCATATATCTCTATCTTGCTTTGACTGGAAGCATAAAAGATCCCTTTAGATTTTTACAGGCAGAAGTAAGCCTACAGGACAGGTGGCAGCAATTTACTTATGAACACAAACTGGAGCTTTGTCCTCCGATGTCTGAAACTCCAGAGTGCATTGCAGTTGTGTTCTGCTACTATGGACCATTAGGCTAATAGAGCTGGTGATTGTCATTATGAAATCATTAGCAGGTAATTTTGCCCCTGAGATTTTCCGGTAGCTTCATGCGTAGGAATCTTTTGAGCATAGCTGTCCTTCATCTCAGTTATAATTACCTATTCCTTATTTTATATCAGATCCATGAGCATTAGGACTGAATGCTTGGGTCAGAAATTGGCAATTTTCTCCAGATGAAGAGCTGAACTAGTATTTTTTTATTTGGATTATTAACTTGTTCACAACTCTTATGTATGGAACTGGCTTAATACTTAAATACTAGTTTGATTTTCTTTTTCTTAGAGAATTACATATAGTCTGCAATGCAGTAGTCATTTACTGGCCCCAAAAACGTGAAAGTGAATATTAGCTATCTCTGCCTAATTATTCCTGGTAGCTGTCTTTAACTGTTTCCTTTCTGAGCTTTACTTTGAGATGCTCAACAACACATGGTAGTTACTTTAGTAAATGCAGGATCAATGTGTGTAATGGACTAATGAGTGTGATGGATAAACACATAACTCACTCTTCTTTCTCTGATGATCTCTAGAGACCATGGTGGGTTTTTTTAGTTCAAGTAGCTAAAGTTTGATGATATATATTCTGTTGGTTTACACAAGTTAAATGATTGAGTTATATTCTTGGTTCCCAGAAAAAGACACCACAAAATTCTGCTTCCCTTGACAGGATAGAAGCAAACTGACAATTCCATTGCTGTGCATATCAGTCCAATGAGCTCTGTGCTCAAACAGTCTGTCTTTGCTTGCTCACTGGGTCCTGTTTACAGCTTTTCCCCTGAATACCTGCTTTTGCCACATCCAAGCATCCTATGATGAGTACATCACTCTCTGCATTTCTGATCAGATCTCACGCTGGGCAGATTAATCTGCAGTACTGCTTGCAGCTTCTAGAAGCACAGCTGGCATTACAGGGCTGGTATTAGTGAAAGGAAGTTCACCTTTTGAAGGGCTTGGTTGGCCCTATTATCCCTCCTTGAAAATTATCAAATAATACATATATAACATACACAGGTAGTTTACATTTTTTTGTCTGGTGGTCCTTGTTTTTAAGTTAGTGATTAGTTTAATGAAACAGAGAATAGTCTAACAGGAGATAATGACATTGTGTTTTGACTTGATACAAGACACTTAGCATTGAGGGACCAAAGTTCGTGAAAGCTATGCTTTTTAATCTGACAGGCAGTTGACATGGAAGGTATATCTCTGTAAACTTGCTAAATGCCTTGGGCATTCAAGGTAAACACAAATAGCTGGAGAAAGAGATTCTACACTTGTCACAACAGGTTAGAAGCTTCCTTTAACTAATAGAATTATTCCTTTATTTGTGCCAGTATTGGTTCTTGATTTTAGTCAGGTGCTTAAACCTCAATAACCAATGATCCTTTTTTAGCTCAGGTTCTACTAATAATTCGGAGAAGTAGTCTGTGTGCTCCTAAAAGGCGGAGTTAATTTCATATTAATTTTCATATGAGTTGGAAATGAGTTGCCCCCAAGTTCTTTGCTCACAGAAGAATTATTAGTTTTGCTTTGAAAAGATGATTGTCATAATGTCACATGTAGATTTAGTGGAAATTGTTGCCCTTAAAAACATTTCTTTGTTCAGAACTAGTTGCTTAGTTTTGAGGCAGGTGAATTTTTTAAGCAGTTGGTCCTTATATAAGAATTTCCCCTAAATTATTCTTAGAATAGATAATGAGATCTCCTTTGGGGAAGTGAGATGGAAATATCATGGACTTATCTGAGAAGAGGAAATGCTTTAAGTATCTATTATATTGTACTAAATTGGAAATGTCATAAGAACTGTGGAACCGAGTAAGTACTATTAGGGGGAAGTAGGGTTTGCAGAAACCCAGTCCACGTTCTTGGAAGTAACATACTAATATAAATGTGAATGTATGCTTGAAACTTAGTGCTTTTGCTACTTGGAAACTTAAAAATGAAGATGATAATATTGTAGAACCAGGTAGCTTTTGTTTTTCTGTCAGGTAGGCCTTCATTAATTATTCATTACTGTTGAAATGGTATCATTTGGTGTGCTCCACCATGAAGACTTAGTAAGTTCACCTGTTTTTATCTCTTCGGCAAACTGTTTTGCAAATATTTTTAAGAGAGGTGGTAGCTTTTTCTCAGTATCTGGGAGGACTGTTAGTTGAACAAAATATATTTGTTAATTAAGCCCCTTAGAAAAGATACAGGAGATACATTTACTGTGAGAGACAATAGTATATTTGTGAAATACTACTGGCTTCTCTTACAATCAAAGTATAATCCTATGCAAGATTTAATAGTACATAAATGGTTATTATTCATATTAATGGCCTATACTTACACTCTCATTTTAATAGTAATGTAATACAAATGAAGACTGTTAGAACACTAACCATAAGTGACCACAAAAATATAAATTGAATATTGTGTTCTGTAGCCTTAAATAGCAATATCCATAATAGATATTAAGGCAGCTTTCAAGCTTTCATTTAATTAAATGAAACAGTCTGCATAATTTAGGAAACTGTGCACGTTGATTTGGCAAGCAACAAAGATGATAATATAATTGCAGAATTGTAGCAATATTGGAACGACTAATACTATTAACATTTATAATGGCACAATATCTGTGCAACAGACTCTCATAGGAGCTGGGGGTGGTAACAGCCTAACTTACTTTTTGCTCAAAAAAAATGAGAAATGCTTCTTCTGTAACAGAAACAAGCAATGCCAAACATATGCTTAGACTCTTCCTCCCCCTTCCGCGCCCACCCNGATAGCGTTCCTGGAGAGAGAGGAATAGAGAGAAGAGAAACCAAATATGGTTAGCTATGTCTTTTAATGGAGATTTGAGATACTTAAGTGAAAGATGCAATGTAAGAACCTGTACAGAAATAAATGAAATAGTAAGAAGTAAAGGAAATAGTAAAAACATACTTGACCTAAAGACATTCTATTGTAGCTAGAATATTTCTCTTCAGAGCTACTATGAATCAGCTTTAGTATTTTATCTCACACTGGTTATACTAAGAGGTGCTTGGATTTCCAATGTGAAATATGAAATGAATCCATCAATGCTGAATAACAGGTGTTAATGCTTACCAGTGTGTAACTTGAACTAAGTCATAAGTATAAAAAGATAGAGTTAGCTGTTAAAAACAAAATGTAAATAGCTTCTGAGGTGTGGAAATGTAAAACACTTTTTCTCAGCCTTTGAACAGAAATAATTTTTTCCTCTTGCACTGACTCAGGGCTAACACATATACTAATGACACTCAGGAATCTTTCCTTAGGATAATTGGGAAAGTATCAATTAATACTAATTTATAGAGACATCACATTTTCCTTCGTTTAATCACTTCCTACAGTATTCTAAGACTTATATTTTTCCTTTAAAACATATTATGGGAGCAGAAAGCATTATAAATACATTTATGAAAGGATATTTTGTTATGTGTGTGCATGTACTTGCTTATATATATGTAGATATTACCATTGGAAATTTTGAAATATTTTTCTGTTGACTTAGGAGTCAAGCAGTCAGGAAAGTAATTAACATTTAATGCACGTAACTAGACATATTCTTTTAGGGTTTGGAGGTTTTCAAGATCTGAGTGGATCAAGCACTGAATAACCTGGTCTGATCTCATAGCTTACCCTGCTTTCAGCAGGAGGTTGGACTCTTGATGTCTATTCCAACTTGAGTTGGCCCGTGATTCTGTGGTTATGCCAATAATAAACTATGCAGAGAGACACTCATTATTTCTTTTTCAATCACCAGTAGTTGAAATCGTCTATGAATATATATATATGAAATAGTTGGGTATTTAGCAAGCAAAAACATACTTGTGAGCTAAAGAGCGTATAAAATAGATGCAGGGAATCTCACATAGTTGTGAGTTCACATGTTCCATTTCTTATTTTTAGCCTAAACAATGCAGCCTGTGTATGCTGCTTTCCACCTCTTTTTCTACCCCTGTGATGGCATTCAGCTTCACTTTAACCTAATCCACTGCTTGAAAGTAGCAGAGAGTAATTTGAAAGGTGAAAAAAAGAGTTCACATCATATGATTTTGGTGCAAGGAATCTGCCTGTCATTAGCTGTAGTGAGGGAAAATACAGTTTTCTGAAAGGAGATAATGAGAAAAAAAAAAAGAGTTCCACTGAGTTTTTGACTGTTTAAAATATTCGATGACGTAGGATATACCATTATGTTTTCAGGTGTTCAGCAAAGACTTATTACTAAGAAGGGTGTTAATGGAACACATTTTAGGAATAGAATATAGGATCAGAAATTATTAGATTGGGCTGTAAATAATAAAATAAGGCTAGTATTCTCTCTTGATGAACGCAAGAATATTTTATCTTAATTTATATACTCCTGTTTACCTTACGGTGTTTCTTGAAGTAGTCTTATACTCTGATTCTTCTGAACTGGTAGATTTTGTGATGTTTTAAGCATATAATATACAGTCTGCATAAACTAGATTGACCTTCTTGCATTGAATTTCTCAGGCTAAAAAGTACAGTCTTTATAAGTGATGTCTCCTTCTCTTTCCACCCCCGTGATAACGTTCAGAGTTTCAATTTACTCCAACCCACTGCTTGAGACACAGAACACTTGCTATTATATAAGACACTTCAATTCGATGTGATTTTTCTGTTAGATTATATCATATTAACTTTCAATGCTTTTAGATGATCCTTTGTTAAATGTTACAGAAGAAAAACATGATGAAGGGGAGAGGTCACTGTGGGCTGTTACAGTAGTATTTGCAACACTTGATACAGAGATTTGCAGCATAACATTTCCAAGAAGAATTTGGTGTAGCACTCAAACGCACATGCAGATAATTTTTTATGTGAACTGAGTGGTTACGTTGATGTTACCTTTAAAGAGGGCTGTAAAAAAATAGACATGAAGGTTGTATTAAGAATTATATAAATGTCTATTTTAAGGGCTTTGAGAAACAGGTGAATAATGGCTGTTGATGTAAATGTAGCTAAACGTGATTTATGGATGTGTATCCTTTTAAGTCTCAAAAGACTGTTTTTGATACAAAGCAAGGATTCAAGAACCAGCCAAGATGTAAGAGGATGAGTACAACTTTTCATTAGACCTATACATTTTAATTTAATCTATGTAGAGGACATTTTTTATTTCTGTAGCTAGTACACACTAAAATGCTGTTCTTATGCCCTGTTGGATTGATGTCCAAATCTTTTGTCCATGCGACTACAGGTGCGCATGCTACTGACAGTGATCCTAGAAACGAGCCTTTTGCAGCTGCCAGCATAGAAGTATATAGTAGAAGAAAATAACTTTATATCTTGGAGATCCTCATTCTCCAGGTTGTGCATTATGTACAAAATAGAATGTAAAAATGAAGCAGAATCCTGAGGCTTGCCACAGGGGGGCCCTAAAACTAGTGGCTTTTAGCCATACTTGAAAAGGACCTCTTCAGTTCTCCCCCGTGGTTCTCCCACCAGTCATAAGAGCACAGCTGAGGCAGCAGCTACACTATAATTAACTGCATAGTCTGCAGTTGTGCTTTTTGTCCCTACCAAGGAAAAGAAAAATCACAGAGTGTGCAAGAAGAGTTAATGATGCTTCACATAGGATTAACCTTACTTGTTTTAAAAATGTTAAGATCTCTGACTGATGTTAATAAAAAAAAAAAAAAGAGGGAAAAATGTCAGTCTAGGAAAACAGTCTTCTCTGCCGTTTTTTTCTTGAGATTAAATATTCTCATCTTTCTTATTAGAATTCTCTTAGAGGTGAGAGAACTTGAAAAATGTGAATTAATTATGGCAGTAGTGCTTTTATTACTCCTTTCTTTTTCCTATTCATCTACCTATCTAGATCTTTCGTATTTTTCATTTCAGTGGTAAGTAGGCTTAACGAGAGATGGTCTGCAGCTCTTCAGGCAGCTGTGGCTTCTGTGACTTCTCAGGATGTCAGCAGGTCTGTTGGATAAGCTGAAAGTACAATTGTGTGAGGAAAAGGAGAAGGAAAAACTGCAGCTTTCACCCAATCCCAGAATTCAAGTATGGCCCCCTATAGAAACAATTTTCATGCCCAGAATCTCTAGAGAGATAAGCTTCTTTAACAATGGCATGAACACAAACATCCAAGAGAGGCTTAAATTTGTTATTAAGATTATAAAATAAAATCTAAACAAAATATGTTCCAATAAATGATGAAGAAGCTTCAGGTTAGTCAGCAGCCAAAAAAGGTGATGAACTTTCTTAAAATGCAGATTAAAATAACCGGTTCATACCAGGAATTATTTTTTTATTAAATAATGCTTTAGTTTTCATGGGTAAAGTGGTTTGGCCCAGGCTTATAAGGATTCAGACCTGTCATTTCTTGTATGTTTGCAATATTTCTTACACACAATCATATTTTCTGGAACTAATGTTTTCTTCGTTTGATAGTCCTTGCTTTGATATGTGATTGGTTCTAAAGTGTGAAGGCCAGATGTTGGTGAAGTGCTTAACACAAGCACTTGGAATCATTGGAGGCTTTCAAAGTAAAGGTCTCTGTTGACTCAGATGTATGACCATCTATGGCTACACTAGGTATTGACAAGAGAGCAGAAAGACTTTAACTAAGTAGGTGTGTGTTAACTACCATAGCTGAAGAAAACAGAAAGCATTTGCATGAACAGTCTTAAACATAAAGGAAGGGGGAGAGTGAATGGCTAGATTTTGCTCATGTCAAAACCATTTAGATGTCATGAAAATAAATAACAATAAAGGTTTAAGTTAGATATAGGGAAATTATTGCCTTACCCACCTTTTCCTTGGCATAATGATTTTTAGGACTGGTTTCACTGTGAAATAAAACACTGTTGCCATGTTATGAAAGTGTCAGGGTATGATTTGAGGAGTGTGGGAAGCTGTTCTGTAGCTTTTGCATTTTCATGCTATTTGTGCACCTAGATGTCCCATTGATATTGTGTGACCACGTGAAAAAATTCTGTTCCTATTTTCACAGATTATTATCTCAGCATTTGCTTCTAGGTTTTGAATACCTCTTTACAAGCATGATGCAGTGAAAGATGGAAAAAAGAACAAACGAGCCCAGAATTTTCAGTCTTTATCAGATGAGCTTTGACATAGTTGGCTGTGCCAGCCTGAGAATACATGAACATGTTTTCTATGTGTTGTTCCTCACATGATGACTCCTGACCTCCTCAGCGTAACTCTGGTCTACCTTGGTGTATGACAAGTCTGATTTTTTT
>VXAK01026245.1:0-23935 GCA_013399435.1 Arenaria interpres
ACAATTCTATGATTCTAATTCTACAGTATCAAATGGCATAATTCCTCAGTTCACTGCTGAGCCCTCATCTCATCACTGACACAATGTAAATATTAGCTCACTTATGGGCTTTCTTTGGGAACAAAAACAACCCTCCCGGTTTCTTCTGAAACAAAACCAGATACATTTTTAAGGATAGTTCACTCCACTGGCAGTTCTAATGTTGTTGAGGTGTAACATTATATGGCTCTCAGCAGAAAACTTTGTAGACAACTTGTGCATACATGCAAATGCATAGCCACACCAAAAGTTTGACACAATAAATCTGTACAAAGCACAAACTGCTCTGGTTATTCATTATCACAACGCTAACAAAATAAAATAATTTGGTGGTTTTATGCTGGAAAACATAAAAAAAATGAGAGGGCTTGGTAGCTTTTTCCTGTGCTCCCTTTTACACGTTTAGCTGGAGCTGCTGTATGCCTGTCTCTGTGATGTTGGAAACAGTCAGTGAAATCCCCGTGGAGGACAGCGCATAACCCACTCTGGTGTTTACATCCCAGTCCTATGCATTGCTGTGCCAGGCTTGTTGCTAGCATGTGCACTCTCCCCACTTAGCACAAGAGGGAAATAAGACTGATGAAGTTTTTACCAATGTTTCTAAAGGCTTGAAGGGATGGACCCCACCATCTGCAAAGGAAGAACCACCCCCTGGCTAACTACAGAAGTTGTGTGGACGTGACCGCAATCCTTTCGCCCTCTGTCATTCTCTGATGCTGCACTGTGCTCTCAGATATTCCCATACATCTCCATTTATGCTGGTGACATGAAAGGTTTTTTTTCTTTCTTCAAAAATACTTAGCACCACTAATAGTGCCTGAATAAAATCTGCGTGCATTTTTTTTTGTGCTTTGATACAGGCTGTAGAACAATATTAAGGTCATTAAGGTGAAGAAAAAGGTCATTTAGACATGCTACTTTTTTCTATTACTAATTTGCTTTCAGAGGGAATTGATAATTGGCATCCCATCCACGGCTAAGGAATTCCCTTAGGCCTTTCCTCACCTCTTAGAAGTGTGTCAATACATGTTTCTTCCTTAGTTATCTTAAATATTGAAAAAGGAGCTTGTGTAGGTAGTACCCGCTTCCTAAGGCAAACTTGATATTCATGATCTTCTGTGGATGGAGTTAACAGAGTAGTTGTGGCACTCCGGGAAGACCAGCTGAGGACTCAGAGCATAGAGATGGTGTAGAATGTAATAGTAAACATTATTTAGCACAAGATCTGATGTAGGAGGTGATCGTTTTTACCTCCAGTCATTCCAACTGGCACAGAGACACTAATCCTAAAAAATACTTCAGCAGGTATCTTGATGTTAAAGAAACAAATATTGTAAGATGTGTTAAGTCACTTATGTAAATTAGTTTTTTGAAGAGTGAGAAAAAAAGATATTCTGAGTTGTACATTTAATTTATAATTGTTTTTTTATCATTGGCACCTTGAAATATATGTTTAGTTCATGACTGTTGAAGCACAAAGACAGAACTTTTCAGAACAAATCCTTGTTACTTCATCACGAACTCTCACACTTTCGGATCTTACAATAAAGGACCTTTTTTCTTGGCTAAAATGTGCAAATCTGAGATGCTCTTCCATGTATTAACCATTACTTATCAGTCAGTAATGATTTGATAAAAGCTCCCTACTTTCTTCACTGTCATTGTTAAACACCATTGGAAAAAAGGTAAAGAGATTTCAGGTGCTTACCCTTTCCTTCCTTTCTAAATTTTGCAGTTGGATATTTTTCATTGCAGGTGCCTACAATAATAATTTAAATTTGTGCTTTTAACTAAAGCTAGTTTCTGAGGAAACTGAAACTCAATTTTGCGTCACAAGGTGAAAAGAATGAAAACCCACATCTTTCAGGACTAAACTGGAATTTGCTAGATTAACTTTTGTTGTTTAAGACTCATGGCTGCTTCTGGAGGATGACACTCGAATAGTCAGGTGTATTATCACAAATTTAATTAATTTTGTGGTTTATATAGCATCTTGATAAATCAGGCTCTGTAGCCAGGAGTTAATAATTACAGTTCTCGTCGGTAGTGATGGTCATTGTGATACTGCGGTAAAATTTCTGTGGTTTCTAGATTCAGATTTACCATTACTCCTAATATATATTCAGAGATCTGTATCTTGCAACCAGGAGGCATAACATAACACCTACTTCACAGAATTAATATCTTTTAACAGCACATGATGTCTAAGGAAAAGTTATGGTCTTTTTAATATGAAGACTTGAAGTGCTTTAAAAATCCTACCCATACCTATTGAGCCAAGAGATTCAAAACAGGTCAACTAATTTATTTCGTAAGTAGTTGCAGGAAAGGGATGCTTATAAGCCAATAACTCCTGTATTAAGGTTTATTCCAGAGGGTTTTTCTTCCATCATAGAAAAAAATGAATGCTTAATCTCATTCACCCAGCTATAAATGCATTTACAAGTGCTGGGGCATACAGCAGAAATACGCAACAGTAATAAACCATGTGTTGTACTGTATACTTTGTACAACAAAAATATGAAAACTTATTGGTAAATTATTGTACGTTTTTATGCTTTTCTGTGTGTTCTTAATTCGTGTACAAAGCCAGAACTGTCAAACTTGACAAGCCTACAAATCATGGAATGACTCATCGGGTCCAGCCTCCTACTTGAAACAGGATTGTTACCCCAGTCCCAGGTCAGCTTTGATGTCTGAAACCCTCCAAGGACAGACTCCTTGATGTTGGTGGCAACTTCTTCTAGTCCTGAACAACCCTCCTGACTTTTTTTTCCCCAAATGTCCAAACCAAAATTCCCAAGATTAAATGTGTAGCATTTACCCACTCTTTACATTATCTGGTACTATTGTCATCTTCGTAATGGCCCTTCAAGTAGTTACAATTAATCAATAGGTCCCTCCCTGGCCTCTTCTTTCCAAGACCACAAAAGCCCAGCCCCTCAATCCCTTTTTTGTAGGGTATGTTTTAGGCCCTGACCATCTCGGTCACCCATCACTGGAACAGTTTCTCCTGTAACTGGGGGGCCCCGATGCTGACTGTCCTATGCCAGCTTCTGCCTACCAGTGTCAAGTAGAGGGGAATAGTGACTTCCCTTGATCCGTTTGCCATCCTTCTTGTAATGGAGCCTAGGATGTGGTTGGCTTGTGAAAACACACTTTGGACTCACATTGGCCATGGCATCTGCTCTAACGCCCAGCGCTTCCTGGAGAGGAGTGCCCAGGGACTGGTGGGGCTACAGGGCGATGCAATCTTAGGTGCAAACCTATGTCCTTCCCCTGATGGAGCCCCAGGAGGTTTCTGTCAACCCCACCACTCTTGAGAGCTTTCTGGCCCGTGACCTGACACGGAACACCTAATTACTCCAGCAGCATTACCAGATGGGAAATATTTTAGCAATTACTGTCGGAAAGCAAGAGTTCTTTGTTCTTGAAACAGAAAGTAGCGTGATGGCCTGGGCGTGCATCAGCGAGCAGCACTGTTGTGGAGCCTGGATTGGCTCTTCCCGGCAAAGCAGATGTTCGACTCGCCTTTGCCTTCCCGAGGCCGCAACCTGCTGAGAAATCGCGGCCGGGAAACACCGCCCACCTCGCAGCCGTTTCCCGCTCCCCAACGCCTCGCCCCCTCCGGGGACACCCCTTCCTTGGGACTTGCCGGGGGGATGCCGGTACCCGCGGAAGGCGGGAGGCGCACCGCCGCCGCGCCGCCCGAGCGGCATCCCCGGCNGCCCCCTGCTGCCCCCTAGCGGCCGCCGCCGGAGCAGGCGGGAGGGCGAAAGGAGCGTCCGGGATGGCGGGGCTCCCGGTCCGCTCGGCTCTTCCCTCGGGCGGTGAGGAGGGTATGAGGAGGAGGGTGAAAGCGCCCTTAACGGGGGGCGGTGAGGAATCGCTCCCTCCCGCCGCCCCCGGTGAGTGAAAAGCTGCGAGGGCACCGGGCTTTCCTCAGGAGGAAGGGAAATCAAATGAAACCAAGAGAGTGAAGCGAAATCAGAGGAATTTAGCCAGAAGGCAGTTTTGCCCGCAAATTGTGGCTGTCAGTAACCCCAGACGCAAACTAATGTCAGGAAAATGAAAACCTGTAGCGGTTTTATACCTAAATTGGTTGACACTTCGAATAAGCAATGAAATTCCGTTTATTTGTTTCAGGAAAAGGCTCCCGTATTATTTAAAGAGAGGAGAGAGGAGTAATTTATTGTGTACTATATCTTTAAAATGCTATATGTAAAGTTCGGTTGCTAGGTCCCTTTTTTTTTTTTTTTTATATGGATACCAGATGTAGGGAAAAAAGCAGTTTATGTTCCAACAAGTCTACAGAGTGGATGTACATTTCTAGCTGTTAGCAAAACATTTGCTAATTACAATACTTATTCTTTCATTCTCTTTAAAGCATTGATATGTTGCAGAGTGTGCTTTTTGCTGAAGTTTAACTGAATATTATGGTATCAGTGTTATTCTTCAAAGAAACAGTTCAGTAAATGTTGAAAATTCAACTAAATTCACTAAATACCTTAATGGAGATTGGGCAGAGCAAGTTTTGTTTTTGTTTTCCCTATTTGAAAGCTAGAGAAAGTGACATCTGAGTCGTGAACAGATGGCATAAATCAGTCAACACAAATCCTGCCTAACGTTGATGTTACTGTGTAGTACTTCACTCAAATTGACATTAATTTTGGAAACCAAAATGTTTTTTAAGGAAGTTTTTCAAGTAATTTTGTCCATGTGGTGTATTGCTTATTAGAAATTTTTATTTTTGGAGTGGCTGGGTAAAAAAATAATTTTTAACTCATTTGATTTATCATTCTGAAATAGATTGACCTTTTTGTTTTATTTAACAAACTCAAGTTTTCAATAAAGCTTCTGGTACCTGGCTGATAAGAATTATCCAATACATTACTTCTGTTCTTGCTATTGTACACTGGGTAGACTGGTGTATCTTTACCTTTGGTCTAACTGGGGTTTTTTTGTCTATTTAGTCTGTCTTGCCTTTTCAGTAGTGCATTAATCAGTCTTTCTCCTATTTTTTCCCCTTGCCAACCCACCCTCTGCCCACATGCATGGGAAAGGGGAAAATTGCCTCACGTATTCTCGTTCTCCCAGCAGGCGAGTAGGAGGTGTTTTATGATACCTTATTCCTCTGTAATAGGGAAGCCACAAATTTGCCCCACTACCTACACTTATTTAAATCTCTTTTTAATCCAGAAATCTATATATACAACTTAGGGAAAAGCTAGTTTTCAAGAAAGTAAGCAAAATGTGTAATTTTGGTTGGGATCTAGTTTGTGCATACTTACTGATTATGTTAGGTTATGTTTCCCTCTTTTTTCATAAGCGCTTGAGAATGACTGGAGTAAAGGCTCACCACAATTTGTTTTATTCCCCTGCAAGGTGCTGATGTGGCGTGAAAGAGCTTATAGACCTTTCTCAAGCTTCAGAATGGGGGAGGAAACACAACTTTCACTGTCCGTGGGGGCACAGCTTCTTTTAACACCCTTTTGCTGTGCAAAGCAGTACTCCATCGCCACCTGGGAACCCAGGGAAGCCAGAACTCACCCTCTGCTCCGGCTCCTGAAGCTCTGTAATCACAACTGCAATCTGCCCTCTGCTCCCCGATACCCCCCGCTCACATTTCTCATGCCAGCTACTCTCGCTGCCAGCTATCACGTTTTTATGACCAGTCACAAGCTACTTGCTCTTTTCAGTTATTGTGAGCAGACCCCAGGGCTTCCGCTTTCCCACAGAGACCGGAGAACGAGGCTGCTTCTCGCTGCTTTTCTCTCTTGAGCTCATGGTACTCTTTCCTGTGGGCTGGCCCAGCAGCCTTTCCCTACTTGCTCTGAAGGCACCTTCCAGGAAAACAAAACTACTGGTTGAAACCCTCTGACTGAGGCTGGCCACCATCACAGGTCCCCTGTTTCCCAGGTGGGCGCTTTAACCATGAGCATCTCCCCCCACAAATGTTCCTGCTTTTCCTGCGCTGCACCCTGGGAAGAAGATTTTGCCTCCTGAATAGAGAAGTGCTGTGAACCCTGGGGCCAGGAGCTTTTTCAGTTGCAGTTCTGCTCCTACTATCTCCTGCTGGCCTGCTTTGGGAAGCTCACCATGCAGCATGGTAGCACTCCATCTGTCTGCAGAGACACCAAGGCTTACAGTAAATGGAGAGAGACTGTCTCCTACTTTAGACACCAAATTACTCTTTGTAGGATCTCAGAGATGCCTTAGGAGGAAGCTGTAGAGTTTTCTTCACTGATAGACTGTTAATGAGTTTGAATTTATGTTTTTAACTCTGATGACTGTTTCATATAACAACAGGTAGGAGAAAAACATTCACAAAAAATGTCTTGTGAGGGAAGGAGAAAGATGTCTCAATCATTCCAGCTTCTGACGTTAACAAACAACACATAGTTTGTTATAGTGGGTGGTAAATTTCAACAAAGCCTCTTCAAGAACCAGATATGTTGTTTTTTTGCTACTGATTATATTCAAAATACAGTCTTCTAATTCAGGTGCTAAGAATCACGTTACTGGGTTTAGATGGCTGCCCATCATGTCCTGCAAAGTGAAAATTAAGAGGCGAGGCTGGGCAGTTTGAACACGGCCAAGAGGCAGCTACCTGTCAGAGAACAACCTGTTTAGATCCTTTCAGGGCTCAGTAGTTTTAACTGTCTGCTCTATCCACATCAGCTATAGGTACCACGTAGTATGCGCTTAACAAAGTATCAGCTGCACAAGTACTATACAGAACAGCCTCGTCATATGAATGGTACTTCAGGTTCTCGTGCATGGAATTGGAATTTCAGAATATTTTAATGAATATTAAGGTAGGAGATGATTCCTTCTCACAGTATTCTTGCTAATGTGGACCCAGACTAACATTAAATGAGAAGAGGGATGGTGATTTCAATGGATTTGTCTTTAGGGGAAGTTGTACTTTGTCTGGTAGCATTTGAAGTGGGAGACCAAGCTGCAAAACACTTAAAAAGAGTTGTATTTTTCCCCTTGGATGAATAATCTGGAAGGGAAACAAAGTCATAGATGTTGAAAGAATGAGGGGGGAAAAAAAAATTAAATAGAGATTTTGAGTGCTCAGCTGTAACCAAACCGGAGGTGGTATGTTTTTTAACCTAGACCCCAAATGTTACTGCTTTTCTGAATCCCACGTTCCTGATCACTGAGGAAATACATAGTAAAACTTGGTCCCTAAAAAGTACTGCTACTTTCCTTTTATAATTATTTTTAACCACTCATGAACTTGGAATACTTTACTCCACAGCATTCCACAGCAAATGACTTCTACTTAATTTGAGAAAAGTAAACAAGATCTCCAGGTATGATGATATTCAAAGAAGATGTTAAAGCAAAAAAACCACCCTAACCAAAACAAGCAAACAAACAAACAAAAAAAACAAAACAAAGAAAAACAATAAATCCAAATAGAAAACTACGATGATAACATTTTTATGTGAAAAATATTCTCATTTGTATAATGTACATGTGTATTTGTGCATGGGTGTGTGCTTACAGATGTATGCTGTAACTGTGACAACTGAGATGTGCTTTCAATTATTCTGTGAAAGAAGAAAATAATGTTTCTTAGTTCTTGGCCATTTTAGTCTTCTGTATTATAAACTGAAGAATGTGAAATCTAGATTGTATTAGAAAAGAACAATCTAAAAGGAAATGTAACCATTTTCCTCGAAAAAACGTGTAGCAAGAAAAATTATGCATGCATATTTTGTTTGCTTTAACTTTTTATCTTCCAGAAAAGTTGTCCGTAAAAAGCAGTGAAAATGACAGCAATCTCCTATGATGTTAGCAACCTACCCACATTTTCATGGTTCTACAGTAAGATCAGAAAAAATCCACCTGAGAAAGAAGCTTTAACTTGCTCTAGTAATAAAATGAAAACTTTGAAGAAAGATGTTTTAAGTATTTTAAGGAGAGACAAGTATTTTATCATCAGCTTATTTTTTCATCAATCACGCCAAATTCAGTTTGTTAAATCCAAGATTCCTGGAACTTCAAGAATTGGAACATGATGTAGGGAAAACAGATATATTCTTACCTCCTTTCTTAAGAAGAAACAGTCACTTTGATAACGATCTTCAGGTAATAAAGTAATTCAGAACCAACATGCACAATTTTAACACAATTTTAAGCCAAGGGTCACAACGTAGCTCTTTATTTAAAGCACAAAGTGAAATGGAAGAAGAAATATACAGCTGCAGCAACAACAACAGGAAACCAGAAGAAAAAAGGGGGTGGGTTCTACCTCTTGATCTGAATATATTCAAGACAAACGTAAATTTGACTTTTTTGGCTCTATGTCAGTTTTTGGAAAAAGCTTCTCAAGTATTTAGACCTGGACTAATTTGGGATGCTGAGTAACAGGACTTTTCTGTTTGACTCAGAATTGAAGAAACAGCAGTTGAGGAACCCTACAAAATGATCTTTTTGGTGCAATACCAGTTTTCCTACAGCTCCAGGTCAGCAGAACCACACAGACCCTCCAAGGACAGATATTAGCGTTTCACTTCAGAAACAGCTCTCCTTCTGCTTCATCTCTCCCAGATTTTCAGTTAACTTAAAATTTGGGAAAGCTTGGTGTCACTCACCTTAGGAATGAAATAAATATTAGAAAAGTAGATTATTTTTCAAACCAAGAAATATGTTCTATTTAAGATTGGGACCTTTATAATTTCCATGAAGCTTTCCGGTTCTATTAGGAAGTGTAACTGCTACTGCAGCTGTCTTAAGGGATGGTAGCTATGTCCAAACTATAGCACCCCTTAAGTTTAAAGGTTAATTTTGCTCATTTCTCTCAAGCAAAAAATGTTTTTGAAGAATAAACAGGAAGTGTAAGGAACAAGGTCTAGATCCTCCTGTGTTCAAACTTTTTTATACTCCTTGCTTTCTCTGAGCTGTGCATACTGTATATGTATGTAGGAATGTGTAAAATATCAATACTCTTGAAACATCAGAAGTTTGGCATAAAGAAGCATATATTCCAGGATCTACCTGAAACAAACAAAAACGGATGCCAGAGCACTTTCTCAGTTTCTCCCATATATTTGTATAAATTGCTCACACGCCCAAAAAGGTAATCATGAAGGTCTGTGTCTCTCCTTATCTGCAGTGTGCAACATGAGGAGTTAATTCTGGCATGTCTGACTTCAGCCTTGACCAAAAATGAATAAGGACTGAAGGAAAGAAGCTATTGAGTCTGGTTACTGACACTTGCCCAGCAAAAGGAATATGGGTGCTGGATAACGATCTGGGATAGCTTTTGTGCTAAGGTTAAGTTTCTATAAAATTTACAGGATAGTGTTCTTCGGTGTTCTTGGCTACCGTAACACTAAAAGAAATATCAGTTATTTAATTTACCATACTACTTACAGTGTTTTCCTTGAAAATAGGAGGAGATGCTCAGATACTGTTGCTATGGACAAAGAAGGTCTGATGAATTTTAAATATGTTTGTCTATCTAGAAGATATTTCTATTTTGTCCTTTCATGTTGACTGTGAAATTCAGAGGATTTTTTTCTGAAGCAATCAATACTCATGCTTATAATGATAACAGGTGGCAAAATAGTAAGACAGAGCTGGAAAATGGGCAATGCTTCAGTGTTATTATGAGTGACATGGTTTTACGTAGACTTTGGGTCTTCTGTTTTGTTTTGTTTTAAGCTTGATTGCAGTAACAGAGGAAGTGGCAGGATGTCTCCCGTGTGCTTTTACTAGAACAGATACTTTTGCAGTGTCTTCATTTGAACTGAAGCAAGGTTTAAGATAAAACTGACACTTTTTTCCTGCTTCAAAGGGGAAGGAAATTGGTTTTGTCCTATGAAAACTGGCTACTACAGTCAATTGCTTCAAATAAGTTTGAAGTAGACTGTCCCTAATTATAGATGCACAGTGAGGGCAGCAGTACAGGTGGCATTTTAGAGCAAACAGAGTCCCAGAGGAAGAGTGACAGTGCAAAGTGAAGGTGGTATATGAAACATGAGAGATATAGAAAAGAAACCAAAGAACAATATATAGGTTGCCACGAAGCGCTTTGAAGAAAATTCTACAGGGACAGCAAGAAGGGGAAGATTACATCTGCCTGACACACAGAAGGAAATAAGACCTCATGAGTTACTTGGGAGTTTAGGAAAAAAAAGTTTTTGTTAGAAAAATATTTGAAGTTCTTGGCTGTCAGTTCTTTCACTGGCACCCTAAATAATAGCCAGTTAATTCGTTATCAAATGGCTAATTACTATTATATTTTGCATTGAATTAAAAATTTAAAAACCAAGAAAACATTACGTCCATACTAATCTTGATTTGGTATGACAAAAGAAGAAATATATGGAACATAATGAGTTTGTTAATTTTTATATACATAAAACATGCTAGGTCTCTTATTCTTTCAAATCACTAAAATAAGCGATGAAGAAGAGGTGCCTTTGGAAGCCTTGTGTAATGATACAGGTTTAGAGATGAGGTTTGAACAAGGTGAAGGAACTAATATTGCACTTACTCTCAGTGTGCTTCAGTCACATGTGATATATGTCTTTGCTTTCAGGAACATACAAGTTGTTTACATACTGTTTTTTCAGACCCCATGCTTATCCTCATCTTTTCCCATAGGTTTGGTTGCTTGCCTTTTGGCAGTACCCTGATTTTAAGACTTAATTCTCTATGTATTAATTCTCTATCTATTCCAGCGAGATCCTGTCACAGCATCTCACCTCCAGCATTGAACAGCCATGTCACTACAGCCAAAAGTCACTTCTGAAAAACTTGTTTTTGACTATCAGAATATGCTCTTTTAGCCATGATCACTTAAGCCTGGCAAAGTAATGCTTTTAATGGCTATGGTTTGTTTTTTTCAAAACACCTGTGGTATTAAATTCGTGGGTATTACCAAAACTGGGCAACTTTTGATCTTAAATTCACTCAGTATTGGAATATAAGCCATTTATTTTCTTGATGTTTCTCTTCATGTGTACAAATTACAGCAATCAAACCAAATCCTGTGTTGTTTTTAACAAGTCTCAGTGGATCAACAGCATGTACAGTAAGAACTGATTGTACAACGCCCCTTACATCCTACGATCTTTCTGAATGCCACTGAAAAAATTGCATGGTTGGAAATGCTTTCCAGCAGGCATCCTGGTCTGGAGGGTAGAGAATCAGGACTGCAGAGCACATCATGAGTGGACTTCCTTCCACTTGGCATACAACTGTAAGTTCTATACAGTAATAACAACACAGGAATAAATAAAATGTGTGTACAATATATATTTTCTAAACAAGGTGAAAATATTATGGAAAATTATAAGGAATTATGCAGTGTGGCAATTCCAGTATGTTCAAGACCATTGTCAAGGCATGTTTAAGCTAGCTCCTGGCAATGCCAAAGCACATGTAGGCAAGATAACAAACCAATATCAACCATTTACAAAAGTGCACTTTCTTGTCCTACCTTGTTTAGGTGAGTACTGTACTCATTCATGTCCACAGAACTATAAGAGAAGATGTATCTAGTACATCTAAATAGACACAAAATCTAACAATTAGAATAAACTATTTAAGATACATTGTGTCTTTCCTTAGTATCATAGACTACCTATTTGTATTAAAAGACATATTAAACTCCAGCCAGTAAGTCTCTGCATTTTGTCTAAAATATATTTTCGCAGTTTCAATTGTCTTCTTTTTTGTTTTCTTGATGTGTATTACCCACTGTCTTCTGTCTTAAATTTAATTACTTTATGGAATCATAGGGTCACAGAATCACAGAATGATATGGGGTTGGAAGGGACCTCTGGAGATCATCTAGTCCAACCCCCCTGCCAAAGCAGGTCCTCTTACAGCAGTTTGCACAGAAACTTGCCAAGGTGGGTTTTGAATGTCTCCAGAGAAGGAAATTCCACCACCTCTCTGGGCAGCCTGTTCCAGTGCTCTGCCACCCTCAAAGTGAAGAAGTTCCTCCTCATGTTTAGGTGGAATTTCTTGTGTAGAAGTTTGTGCCTATTTCCTCTTGTCCTGTCACTGGGGCACACTTTAAAACTCACTTAATTTAGCAATAATGTAAGAAGTCAATAAAAATGTAGACTTTCTATTTGCTTTAACTTTTTTTTTTTCTTCCCCCTGCCTTCATGTTTCAGGTAGCTGAACTACTAGCTACAGTGTTTGTTCATTGAAAACTCCCATTAAATGTCATTTTTTGAGATATTTTTAGACACTTAAACATAAGATTTGATTTTACTTGACTTTTAATTAAAAGTGAAAACAAAATACAATTAGACATTTATGGTTAAATTCTGACAAACTTAATGAAGTCTCTGTTACAGGTATTATTGCTATAGCATTACCTAAGTTGCTACTGATTATCTTATAAAAATACCAACTTTAAAAAAGTGAACAAAACATAGGTGGAATAGTTTAGTTTCCGGAAGCCACCCAAATTCCAAATGCAATGCTCATGTCAACACAGGAAAGTTTTTCTTTTCCTTTATTTTGAAAAAGTCCAAGTGTTTTAATCCAAAAATCATTCAATTAGTTTCCTGCTAAACTACCCAGATACACACTTCTCTATGCCCTGATTTTTAATTTTAGAAGTCAAATATCTTCATACGAAAGGAAACAATTCATAAAAGACATCAGTTCTTATCGCTTTGTGTTTTTCAGGAACAAAATGACCTCCAATCAAACTCCTGGCGGCGAATGCATGAGTTTGCTCATTTGCTGACAAAATATAAAATTATATGCTTGTATTGCTTTCCTCAGTGAAAAAGAATTTAATAAATTTATAAGGTATGTCTCAGAAGGAAATCAGAAGTGAAAATTAGTGAGTTCTCTATTTCCTCTGAGAGAGATACAAACACAATAATAAAAAGCCGTGGAGGTTGAGGTTTCCCCCACTGTCTGCACTGCTTGTCAATATGTGTATTTTTCCCTTCTTCTAGTGGCAGGATACCACTTCACAGCCCTCATAGCCCAAATGATTTCAGTGTCTAAACTGCTTTGGTATTATATACTGTATATTTCTATTATATGTTACATGAGAGTCAGAACTCATACCTAATACTTTCAGTTCTTTCTTTAGATTTGTATATCCTACTTATTTCAAGGTATAATCAACTATGTAGCTACACAGATATCCTGTGGTGCATCTCACTTATTTCTATTCATCTAATCAGTAAGTTTAATATTTTCGGTGCCACTATCTGAAAAGAGTGCTACTTAGCCTTAATTAGAAATTCAGTTACAGCTTTTGGATGCACAAAGCGAAATAGTTAGAAACCCTTTTCTTTTAGTTAATGTAACAGACTGCAAATTCCAGTAACATTTGTTTGACTGATACATATAATTGAGTCACATACAGTGCATATGCATGCATATGTATTATTGCATGTTTTGTGCTTATGCATTTAAGCTTTTAATGTCCACCTGGTTTTGTGAATATGGCACATCTCTTTGCCTAGAAAATACAATGTGTATTTTTCACAGTAAAAGATACGAGTTATAAATAAAACCTAACCCTTCATACTTATTTTTCAGCAACATACATTTTTTCCTCTAGATGGCAATATATTGCAAGAAATATTGTCAATCTGTTTGCAGTACTTTTAACCATTGAATTTGACAGTCTCCAGAAGGTATTTAAAGAGAAATTACTCTTTCTGTTAGCTTGAAAAATTTTTTGAGGGTTGATTAGTGTAACTCAATAAATAAGGAAGAAAAAGGGTATAAAATTGGAAGAAGTAAATAAGTTAAATAAAACCACCAGATACAGTACATGCAGTACTTAAATACTTACCTGTAACCTATGGTCATATGGACTTTTATATCAAAGTAACCTTTATTAGTATTTCCCAAGTATATTAGTGTTTTTTCACATACATTACTGTAAGAAAAAGGGCTTTTACGTATCCACATCAAGACTTTAAAATTCCATATTGACTCATTAAATTTTCTGTTTCAATCACAAATTAAAATACGATATAGCAAAAATAATATTCCAAAACTGTGATTGATACTTATATGGAAAATGATGTACAATGTATTAGAGATAGCAAAGTTGTTGTAGATGTAATAATTAAAGAAAATAGGAAGAAGTAATCTGTCAGGAGAGATAGTATCTTTCTTATACTAGTTGATATAAGCAGGGCATTAAAATTGGCATGTTTCCGGGTATCTCAATCAAAAAATAGTAATAGTGTATTTTTCCCTTCTCCGAACATTTTAATCCCAGCATTCTTTTGCTGTTCTAGGCTAATATAACAAAGAGATAGGCTGTATTGTCTTGAAACCATGAAATAGAAACTCTGGGGTTTCATAATAGCAATGCATCAGCATATAGAAATCCGGAGCTTATATGCTTTTATGTATGCTTTCAGAAAATACTGTGTGCACCTACTGAAAACTAAATGAACTGAGACACTATTTGAATTCAGCTCTACTAACCCACTTGAGACACCCCTTTTCTATACATGAGTGAGTTTGATTTTTTCTCTATAAAAAGAAAAATAAATACTGATAGTTTATTGGAAAATTTTCACCTTCCCTCTTTTCAGCAGAATCTGACAGAGTTGTAAATCAGCCAAAAAGGTTTATTATCGTTTATCTTCCCCTGAAACTTCTGGTATCGATTCCTGAGGAGTTACTCAAAAGAAATGTTTTTCCTTTACTTTTGCTAAGTGGAGAGATGATCTGGTGGTGTGCTCATGAGGACACCGAGGATAAGCTGGGAAGATCAACCAGCTGTAAAGTATGACCACAAGAAAGAATGAGAGGGGGCATGGAAATGTGGCTGGAATGGAAGTTTTATGGCAATATGTCTGCAAATTTATGTAAGTTAGTCATATACTTTGCCTTGTGAAAATTGGGTGGGTTTAGGGTCAGATTTCTCATCACTGTACATCTACCTTCTTGAAAAGGAAATGTGTAAAAAACTCATGTTGAACTGGTATTGTTTGCCTTCTGGGTCTGATTAGGAGAAAGGGGTGGTACCTGAGGCTAATAAATACAGAAAGGGAAGGCACAGATCAAGACAGCTGGGCCTTGGTGGGTACTGATAGTGGAAAAGCTGCGGACATTTCCTTTGAGATGGAGAAAGGATGAAGGGGATGTGACTGTTGACTCCACAGACTTTAAGAAGACTCAAGCAGGGAAAAGAGTAGAAAAAAATGCTAGCTGATTTCACTGTAGCACAGATAAAAGCTGCAGATATGCGAGACTTAAGAGTGCTGGAGAGAAGTTTGCTAGCTGGTTTCTTTGAGATAAAAACCTGAAGGTTAAAAGACTGGTGGAGGAGCTGAACTGTTCAGGGTAAAGCATAAATAGCATAGGGAGAGCTATACATCTTTCTCTGGAGAAGACACTGGTGAAACAGGGAAGTTAGTGCAGGAAGAAGGGAAAAAGGCATAACTCCAGGGTCCCTCTCAGACAGCTAGAATGCAAAACTCCCCTTTGAATGGTAGCAGTTTCGGAAACTGTTGAATACTGTGAGTTACTGTGGTGTACTCAGACTTCTGGAGCCTGTTTGTGGTGTCCAGCAACAATATACTGCAAGTGCAAGCAACACTGGAGCTGAGCTCTGTGGTGAAACCCTTGATGTGCTATGGGAAGCGACAAGATGTGACATTGCTGCAGTGGTGCATCTTTTGCAGAAAGTGTTGGTGTTTGATCAGCAATCTTAATATGATTCATGCAATACTCCTCCTTTCTTAAACTCCTTAAAACTCTAGTGTAATGCATTAGCAATACTATACTTCCCATTAAAAGTTAATGTTGTGCTCTCGCTGCTGTTACTAGTAAGTAAACAACAAACTATCCCTTAACAAAACCTTTCCCTTGATGGTGAAGAAAGATGCACATTTAAGGCAGAGCAATGAAGCTCTTTGTATGAACCTGCAAGGCTGTAATGATACAGGTGTGTCAGACACGTCCTCTGTCCTGTAGCATGCGTCTGGGTGATACTTCTCATGGTATAAATTTAATAGTGAGCAGGTTTGAGAGTGAAAAAGTCTAGGGTAAAGGAAATGTCCAGCCCCTGGTCTAGAATGGAGACACGTAACTACCAGCTGCCTGTTCAACCCACTGTCCCCTTTCATCCTCCCATGAGTCAAGAAACTGCTTTCTTCAGGATTTAGGGTAGTACAAATACCCAGGCATGCTGCAGCTCTTACCGTATAGCTTTTCCTTTGTTCATAGCCTAAGGAAAATGTATTTGGAAACCTGCTGTTCTTTGGTGATCTCCAGCTGCTAGAGCAGACCTGTAGGATAACTTGCAAGTCACAGGCTTCTCCTGTCAGTACTGAGACCCTTTCACTTTTCCGTGTCTCTGGAATTAGTGAGCTTGTAACAAAAGCATCAAACTGTCGTTGCCATCACTGTCTTTGCGATTATATTGCTTAGAGAGATTAGATCAGGGAATTATTATGCTGAAGTGTTAAAGAGTAATTATAAATATATATATAGATATAAAAATCAGGGGTGGCTGCATAGGAGTAATGGTTGGAATTCATCTGGCTAAACTAGATTTCTAAGAGGTAGTCATCCATTGTCTAAGCTGTCTACCTCAGACTTCTTTGATCCGTACTATGAAAAAAGAGGAATATCCGAAAAGTAATAAATTTCATCCTAAATTAAGCATTTATGACAGATTTGACCAGAAAGTGACCATTCCTCTCTATTGACTAGTTTCAGGCACTACAGTTAGGTGAAGTGAATCTCATTCAATGTCTGCTGTGAACTGCCCCAGTTTCACTTGGTATGTGTTGTCAAAAAACCCTGTACCTGCTCTAAGATCTATACATATTAGAACTTTTATTACAACTATAATGAAGATACAGCAGAGTTACAGCAGTTTAAAGTGGGGGAGAGCCACTTTGCAGTGTTGGCTGCATTAAATAAAGTCACCCTGTTTTACTTGGAATAGTACTATTTCATAGTATAGGCTTTGTAACCTGTTATAAATCAAGGGTAGCACTAAGGCAACTGAATTTGTTAGATATTTTCATATGCAAATTTCTCTAATGAAGACAGACACTTAGATGCTGTGAAAATAATACCCCGCTGCCTTGAATCTTTAAACTCATTTCCACCTGTGATAAATTTGAACATAAAATGCTGTAAAACAGCAGTATCTACTCAGCACTTGTTTTGAAGAGGGGTACTAAATGACACAAAGGGCAAGGAAGATAACAGCAGTGATATTTCCTTGCTGCAAAAAGGTTGTACAGAATTTAATTAATTCATTAAAAAATTGGTTCTTTACTCCAGAGGAGAAACTACTTCTATGAACTATTCCTTAAGAAATCAAATCTTTTAAGTTACTGCTAGAATAGTTACACAGTTATTCACTGAGAAACTTCTCTTTTTCCCCCTTCAAAAAAAAATCTGTTCTGATCATTTCATCCTTTGGATTCCCCTTCAAGAACTGTTTTTCTTGTGTCACCTCTGACATAACAGGGAACGCATCATTCTTGAAATTCACGATATTTTATCTATATTTTTAAAGATCTCATTTAGTATCTATACAGTTGCTAGAAAGTAAGGAACATCTGTGACTCACTTACAAAGAAAGTAAGGTGGATGCCAGAGCATTATGTGCAAAACTAGGATACAGCTGAAATCATAAGAATTACATATAGCATTTAAGGAACAGATGCTCCTCAAGGAGCATCATCATCAAGAAGGTGCTTTAGAATTGTGATCTGTACTAATATTCATCTGTGGATTCAAATCAATGCTTAAAATCCTAGACAGCTTTCTGCAACACCACATTGGCAAAAGTCTTCTCTTCTGTATTTTATGTATAGGCTCATTCAACCTAGTCACTGAATTTAGAAGGAGACTAACTTGCCTTTGGAGTTTAACCAGAGTCTTTGTGAAATCCCAAACCTAGAGCAACAATGTTCATAGCTGAGTTGTTTCAGCTGATACCAGCTTCTGAGCAGAGGATAAATACAGTTATCCCCACCCAACAAAGTAGATAGGGTACAGTATGGCCCAATTTATGGCAAGTATATGTACTCTGAATATTAGATCTGAAGTTTGCCTTGTGCAAGTATTAGACAGAACTATGAATATTTAACAAGAAAATGACAGTTAGCCTTTCTCCTCCAAAATGAATGTCTGTCCTCCCCTAACTGCACAGCAATTTCCACCACTTTTCTTTTGCTGGTACTAGTGTTTGCAAGACCATTACCAAATCAGGGAGATACTCTGTCAGAGACCTGGTATTGAACAGAAAGAATTTCTTTTTGGCCCGAACGCTGTTGGTTCTCAGAGCTGTCTCAATGCCTGAATCCTTGTGTTTGCACAAGGAAGACAGTTGTAGCGAGGGTAGGATGACCTTCTCATCAGCACAGTCAATTTAGTTCCAATTAAAGCAACTGTGTCTTTAGTCTGCACCAGCATAGTTCAAAGTTTCACATAACCAGTGTGTTCTTCTCATCATATTACTAAAACTCCCTGTGGAAAAAAGGTGTTAAAACTTTCAGAGTAATGTCCTTTTGCACATTTAAAAGGAAAATAAATCAGTCAAACGTTCTGACAATATACCTCTAATCTAAAGAAAAAAACAAACCCAGTGGGTCAAACAGCAACCTCTTCCTCTGTTTTCCTGTTTGGGCTTCCATCTGTCTACCAGTATTGATTAGTACTCAACTCTTACTTTTCTAGGGTAATTATATATGACAGATCATTAGGACTGCCTAAGGAGTGATGGAAAATGTTATAACTTCAGATATTTTTTAAGACACCATTTGCCAAGGGGTTCTGTTTCCAGGATTAAGAGCCAGATAATAAGATACAAATTATTCTAACATCAGACAGAGACAGTAAGTAAAATTTCTTGGAATAATTCAATTTTTTTTTCACTGAGTTGCTATCAGTTGATGCTTTCTTGCTTGTTGGAGGGGTGAGGGGAAGGGAAAGCCATGACTGTGTTTCTATAAGTTATTTGGTCTGAGTTTCCTCAGATGTAAAATGGGAACAATTTTTCACAGAGGTATAAGGAGACATAATTAACTAATATTTAGGAAACATTTTGAATTTCACAGATGGATATTTTTTTCAAGTTAGTGCTACATGAATAGTATTCCAAAGAGCTGAGTATGTTACTCGGATAATATTCTGCCAAAATATTCTGCCAAACATGTAGGTATCAATCAATCTGTAATCTGTAAAAGTGAAAACAAATTCAAAATTGTTAAACTATGTACATCATGGAAACTAATTAAATTAACACAAAATGGAATGGCATGCTCCTTGTATGGAACAGAAACTACCAGATGTGATTATTATGAAGGAAACTTCATCTTCCATATGTTGAGAATGGATTTCTCTTTTAGGAGACAGTAGAGAAGTTACTTGCCTTACAGAACAGACCATCATTGGACAATATTTGAACATATAATTATAAAAGAAGAGTTTTACTTTGATTAACAAAGGAATAGGAAAAGATGCATTTTGTCTCTAACAGTGCTTAAATACAGTCTGTCCCACCTAAGTTTAAAAGAAGTGCCTAATTGAGAGTGGAATTGTTCAAACCTCCCTGAATATCCAGTCAAGAGAAGTAAATATCTCTCAGGACAAGAGTGATGGTAAATGGGTTGAATCATTCTTTAAATCTGCCGCTTTCTGTCTACTATGTGTATAGGGAACTTGTATTCTTTCTGTGTTTGACTGTGTTCCTAACACAGTGCCTCAGTTGCTAAATCTATGTAATGAAAAATACCACCTATTACAGGTGAATAAAGCAGCGCTAACAACAAATCCCACTGTTCTACTTGTTTTTAAGAGGCAAAACATTAGGAAAACAAAATACAGAATGTAAAACAACAATAACAACAAAAACCCGAGACAAATGTCAGCTTTTTAGTTATTGAGATCTACTTTATTTTTATAGTGATGTCCTGTTCATGACAGGTAAGTCATTAAAAAATATTAAAAGAACCAGACACAGTATAAGCAATGGGTGAAATTCTGTGCCAAATTTCTATTTACATATTGTTTTATACATAATGGCATAACACCACACAGCTCAAAAGCACACAGATGAGTCCTTGGTTTGTCAGGAGTTCAGGGAACAAAAAAGCAGTCTGCAGCTAGCTTCCTCCACCTACATCTGGCACAAACACATTAGCTAAATGCTGTATTTTATTGCTAAATAGAAAGAACCAAACAGTGAAATTTTAGGATTAAGCCAGAGCTAAAGCTGGCAGCAGAAGAAAAACAATAGCATTCAAAGAAACAACAGCAACAAGGAGGGAGTAACATGGTCCAAAAATGAATAAAAGACAAGGGACCACATCCAAAACCAGAATAGGTTATAAAACATGGACAGAGATAAAATATTCCCAGTGGAAGTAAATGGGAGAGGCCCTGTATGTCATATTGTGGCCAAGTAGAGAATTCTGCAAATCATCCTTTATACTGCCACCAAACACCATGTTGTGTCTTCACTGTTACCCAGTTTTTGGCATTGTATATTTATTTCCATGCTTTTTTGGGGTACTATTTTAGTCTTTTTAATGCCTTTTCTATTGTCAGCAGTGGTGGGTTTTTATCAACAAAGATTTTTAACATGTGCTGAGTATTGGCCTCAGCAATTGGAGCAGAGCAAATTTTGAATATGTTAATGTGCACTGAATGAAGTGAGTGAAGCCTTTGCCCTTCATTTAAGACAGTTTTAATTTTAAAGGCCATTTAAGATCACTCATAAGTTACCTCCCCATAATAAACCAGAAAGAGTTCACAGCTCAAACATGCCTGCATGTCAGCACAGACACAAATGTGAGGCTATCTCACAGAAATGTAAATAAAATAGGTATAGAGATTGTGAATATTGTTCTAGTGAAAAGCTGCACCTGTACAGATACAGTTCAGCAAAATGGCTAATGCAATATCCGTTTGCCACCAAAGTGGGATGGTTCTGCTCCTCCTATCCCCATCCCTGTGGTCCGCCCCTTGCATCCACACTAGCACTTATCAGACACAGTGAATAGTTTGTTTGATAAATTAACAGAAAATTAAATGATAGAGAAGAGAGTAGCTTTCAGCACTTTCAGAGGCTGAAATCAGTCAAGTGGACACTTCCATGAAGAGCCAGAGATGTGGCAAAAGAGACACATGAGCTGCACAGTTGGGTGTGCAGATAGAAGCCAAGGACAAGAGCTGGGTGTCCACAGCCACCTCCTGTAGCAGCAACTGGCTTAGCTCTGTCACTGAACTTCACCCTTAGAGAGAGAAAATCCCCAAGAGCATAAAAGAAGGAAATAACAAAGCATGACATAAAACCTCTGATAATGTATCTGCCCTTGAGGAAAAGCTAAAGAAAGAGAGCATTTATGTTGAATGCTAGTAGTTCCAACTTTCTAACTCTAGGGAAGAAGACTTTGTACATCCTTTATAAGAAAAAAATAGGATTACACCAAAGAAGTGACTGATTCTACGATGACTTTCTTTTCTGAATGGAAACAGTTTATGTTTTGCAATTTTTTTCTACCTATTTATCTCACAGAAGGGATAACAAAAGTGTCACTGATTGGACTTCTTTTAAAAAAATAGACCTGGAAGCAGGTTCTGCTGAACCAAAATAGATAAGTGATTCAGAGAAAATGCCTGGGGAAAATTGAAATGTGCAAAAGAAGCTAAATATTATCCAAATGCAGACTGAATGGAATTAAAGGCAGTCTGACAATCCCATCCCCACAACCCAGTCCCTATCCCCCTCTCCGCCCCCCAGAAAAAAAGAGCAAGAAAAGATGCAAGAAAGTCGAACAGTATGATGAATGGCATCTGCTTTATTTGTTTACTGGATATGTATTTCATGCTTTGTCAAAGAAATTTCTCTGAGTGGCTAGTTTGCCTGTTTTCCCTGTCCAGGCAGAAGTAGAATGAGTCAAGGCAAATCCCAGGGTAGTGTACCATCTCAAAGAGCCACTCAACATGGCAGGGTACACTTGGATGGGCAGCTTTTACTGTGCAGTATTATGAAAGAGGAGAATGAAAGAAAATACATAGGGTGATCCTTAAGGAGGGAACAGATGAGTTGCCAAGCTCAAGGCAGTAGTCAAGAGGCTTCTCCTAGGGATGAAGAACTCAGAAGAAGTGTGTATGGTTTTTTTGTAACCAATAAAAACCACTGTAAACTGCTAAGTTGAGAGAAAGACATGAAAGATGTTGTAGGCAAAACTCTTTCTACACTTCTTCTCATCTATCCTATTGAATGAGTTCTGTATTTTAATGAAGTATCTTGTTTGTCTTGGTGTTCCAATGATATTGAAGACGTATTTTCTTTAAGAAAAAATCGTCTTGAAAATTCTGGCCCACTGAAAGCATTTTCTCCAGTTGGCCACGGAAGTACAACTGAAAGAATTCCAGAGTAAGACAGGCATATGGAATAGGTCTCCAGCAACATAACTGCCATTTAGAAAAGGTTTTCTCCAAAGAATAGCTAAGAAAGATGAACTGCAGGAAAGACTGATAGTTGAAAAGTCAGACAGTCATAGATCTTCATGGAAAAATGAGCTACTTGGTTTTGTATTTGGACCACCTAAAGAATTTGTGTAGGATTACAATTTTTTTGCAACAGTTATCTATTTTTTGTAAACTGAGACCTTGCTGGAGCAGGTTCAATTTGCAGTGAATCAATTTTACGTCCTCAGGTAGAACTGGAATTGCACTTGAAATTGATTGAAAATGAGATAAGGTCACTCTGAGTTGTGAAATTTGCTAAGCTACAAACCTTAGAAGTACAACCCTGTGACAGAAAATGATTTTGGTTTTTAGAGTGAGTAGACAAATCATGTTAAATTCAATTTGTGGAATAAAGGAGGGTAGCAATAATGGAAACATAATAGTTGAGAGTTGGTAAGTGATGAAAATATAACCACAAAAAGGGTTGTTAAAAATATAGAGTCAGCCAGGCCTGAACATTATTATTTTTTAAGAAATCTTACAGCAACAAAAACTGGAGGAGCAGAGGCTAGCCAAGAAATTTCCTTCTGTCATTATTTGCTTATTTAAGTTCTTATAATTAAATGATAATTATAGGAATATGTAATAACATCTTAGAAAGCTTAAAAAAATATTGGGCAAGTGCAAAACCTGAAAGTTTTAGATCCTACTTTGTTAATGAGCTACTCAATAATAGCTATGAAAGAAACCATTCAATTGGTCATAAGTGTAAAGAGCAAAGATAGAGCATGGTCTACCTGAAAATTCATATTTCAAAGGAAACTTGAGCAGATAAGATAAACCATATTACAGTCTCCTCTGGGATCTTCAAGGTTCAGTGGGATGTCTGAGTATCTTACTGCATGCTGGAGATTCTCCAATCCCTGCCACAGTCACTGGAAGACACTTGTGTCCTCTGTGATGTCCATGGTACCTGCGATTCTCCTAGCCAATATTATTCAATTGAGATGGAATCAGAATGGTTCAGGCTGACCTCCAAAGGTCATCTAGTCCGACCTCCCTGCAGTCAGCAGGGACACCCCCAACTAGACCAGGTTGCCCAGGGCCTCATCGAGCCTCACCTTGAATATCTCCAGGGAAGGGGCCTCAACCATCTCCCTGGACAACCTGTTCCAGTGCTCCACCACTCTTATAGTGAAGAACTTTTTCTTAATATCCAATCTAAACCTGCTCTTCTCCAGCTTAAAGCCATTGCCACTCATCCTGTCACTCAGGTCTTTGTAAACAGGCTCTCCCTAGCCTTCCTGTAGACCCCCTTCAGATACTGGAAGGCTGCTATTAGGTCTTCCGGGAGCCTCCTCTTCTCCAGGCTGAACAACCCCAGCTCTCTCAGCCTGTCCTCATAGCAGAGGTGCTCCAACCCCCTGAACATTTTAGTGGCCCTCCTCTGGACCCGCTCCATCAGGTCCATGTCCTT
>VXAK01026246.1:3634-31997 GCA_013399435.1 Arenaria interpres
CCTGCTGGGCACACTTCTTTTGATGCAGCCCAGGATGCATTGGCTTTCTGGGCTGCCAGTGCGCACTGCCAGTTCATGTTGAGCTTCTCATCCACGAGCACTCCCAAGTCCTTCTCCTCAGGGCTGCTCTCTAGCCATTCCCAACCTGTATTTGTGCCTGGATTGCCATGTCCCAGGTGCAGGACCCTGCACTTGGCTTGGTTGAACTTCATGCGATTTGCATGAGCCCACCTCTCAAGCCTGTGCAGGTCACTCTGAATGACATCCTTTCCCTCCAGGATGTTGACCTCACCACCGAGCTTGGTGTCATCGGCAAACTTGCTGAAGATGCGCTCTATCCCACTGTCCATGTCTCCGACAAAGATGTTAAATAGCACTGGTCCCAGTACTGACCCCTGAGGAGCACCACTTGTCACTGGCTGCCACTTGGACTTTGAGCTGTTGACCACACCCCTTTGAGTGCAGCCATACAGCCAATTCCTTATCCATCAAGTGGTCCATCCATCGAATCTATGAGTTTGCAATTTTGAGACCAGGATGTCATTCAGGACAGTGTCAAATGCTTTGCATAAGTCCAGGTAGATGATGTCTGTTGCTCTGTCCTTGTCCACCAAGCATGTGGCAGTATCGTAAAAGACCACCAGATTTGTCAGGCACGATTTGCCCTTGGTAAAGCCATGTTGGCTGTCTTCAATCATCTCCTTATTTTGATATTTGCCTAAACTAGACAGGAGACATGAGCAAGTTCTTGTTGAAGTCTATATTGCATGCTAGAAATTTCCATAGACTCAAAGGGATATGAGACAAGTTTATGCAGGAGAAGTCTACTGAGGTTTACCGAACACACAAGCCCCTCATCTGGCTCAGTAAGTCACTGAAACGGAAATAGATGGAGAATAGGAGAATGATAAGTAGAAATATAGATTGTTGCCCTTCTGTTTTCTATAGTGTCCTCCAGACTTGTACCTGTTGTTAGAATCAGGTTACTGGAGTACACCCCAGTTGGTCTGGTCTAATACAAGTATTCTTACATTCTTATATTCCCTTTCAACCATGTTTCCTTATCAGGATACCAATTGTCACATTCCAAAGCTGAATTTCAATGCATACCAAAATGCAGACAGTGTGGTGGATTTAAGAGCTGAAGTTTAACCATAAATTAAGAATAAACTAATTTGGTAATATGCATATATATCCGGTGTCATGCCCATTGAAGCTGGCTCAAATGCACACAGAGATGTGGAATATCTTTGTATTTCATTTGCACTTCTGTTCTCCTCTTTATGAAGCTTGCTCTGGGCTTAAAAAAGGACAAACATGCAGTTGAAGAGAGCCTGCAGATGGAGGGAGGATGATCAGTGGTATGCAGCAAGAGTAAAACTACGTATACACATATACAAAGAATTATCCATCTGCCTGTTTGGTTTCTAGTAAACTCTGAGCACTTTTGACTGTATGTAGTTATTATGAGCTGTGAAGATGACTACTACATATGTGCTTTGGAGATCATGAATGTGAAATTTCATTGCAACTGTTTTCCTGGGGTTTTGCATATTTAAATTCTTTTCTTGCCATTAACACCCACCAAATAAAAATAAAAAGCACCTGAATATGCATGGCTTAAAACATCTTAATAAATGGATAAGTATTTTCAAACACAAAATGAATGTAGTGATCTTATTTTTTTTTCTTGCTTTGCTTTTGTCAGATTTCTGATGGTTGATACGTACTTTTGGTAGACTAGCATACATGGTACCTTCTATCCATCACCAGCTTAAACTGAGTTACATTATCTAACCTAAATGCTATTCTGGAAGACATGCCTGATTCATACAATTATTATTGATGTTTTATATTTATCAAAGATTGTCATTAATCTCTGATATTATCCTACTTTCCTTCCTACAAAGTGCTCATATATCTATCTACCTTACATATATAAGGTAGCTTGTGGTAAAAGCTGCAATGTGACCTTAAACAAGAGAATTATTGCAACATTAATTATTAAAGACTCCAAGAATAGTCTTGAAGGTAAAGAACGGGGTTAAGACACAGGTAGTAGGAGGTCTGTTGCTAGATCTCCTACTGACATTGTAGCTAAGAAATTTATTCTCTTTTTTCCATGTATGTAAAACTACAACAATGAAGTTTTCTAAACCACAGCAAAGTAAGAAATTGTAATTACTAATTTTTTGTAAAGTGGTTGGAAAATATTCAGTGGAACAACACATTTTTAACAAATTTCTTCATGAATTATTTATATTTTCCTATCATAATTCACCCACATATTTTCAGCCAAAGACTTAAACCATGGAGGACAGTAAAAATTGTAATTTGCAGCTAAAAGTGTGAAATGTCGTCACTGTAAATTTTTTGTGTATAGAGGTAGTTCCTGCTAGTAAATTAGTTTAGGACAAAGCACACTATCCATACAGTGAGGTTATTTTAAGAATAATGAGTACTTAGAACCAGCAATTTTTTTCATTGTATCTAGTGATGCAAGGAAGCACTTTAAAGCAACCAGGAGAAAGGGCTCCGCAAAGAAAAAAATGCCACTGACTAATCATTAAAGTCATTTATGAGAGTTGTGTATGAGTACCTACCTAAGACTACCCCTGAAGAAGGCTTGTCTGTGATTGAAAAGGGTTATGCAGCTGATGTTTTCAATAGTTGTAACACTCGTGAACAATTGAAGTGTTTTCTGTTGTAATTCATTTTTAAAGATAGCTGGTGATACAAACACTAATGTAAAGAAAGAAGATTCCATTTAAGTTGGAAGCAAGAACTTGGATAGTGAGGTGTCTAACCATGTGTGAAGTTTTATGACTTTCAAATGATAATGTAGGGTTCTTGTGGCTTGGTTGGATTATTTTGGTTTGGGGGTTTTTTGTGGTGTTNTTTTTTTTGGTGTTTTTTTTTTTTTTTTAATGTGGGGTTTGTTCTTTGTGGTTAGGTTTTTTTCTGCTCTGGGGTGATTTTGTGGGTTTTTCCTTTCCCAATAAGAAGAAAGTATTACCCAGGGAAGGTTTAATGATGGAGACACAGAGAAAAAATGAGGAGAAATCTCAGAGATGTGTAGTATTCTCTACTTGATGGTCAAACAGATAATTTTTAATGCCCATACTGTTACTGTAAACACAAGAAACAAAATTTCTAGAGCACACACACAGACATATTTATATATATACACATGTGCATATATGCACACACAGACATATATGTTATATTTATATATTTAGGACATCATCCAAAGCTCCCTGGTGTCGCTGGAAAAAAATCCATTCACGTATTTCTGTGTTTGTATATACATGTATATTTGTTTACTAGTTAACAAACAGGTGTTGATGGAGAAGGAAAACTAAGAAAGCTTGAGAAAGTGAGGAGAGAAAGGATAAAGTCTACTCAACAATAACAACTAGAAATAGGATGGTTCAGTGGCTCTTGATTTAATGTTTCTGGACAACTCCCCACGGGAAATAAAGAATTAAAAATCAGTGATATGTGCTTTGTTCATCTCCTCATCAATGTGCTGAGCATAAAATAGGATGTAATTTAATGAAACAAACTCCTCACCCTATGAGCTGATTACATGATGTGCACGCAGAGTATTTTTTCTTATATTAACATAAAGGATGGAATATGAAAACAATAAAAACACATCTGTTACTGAACCTTGTCTTTTTTTAGTACAATTTTTTTTTCTCCTTATGGATTTCTGTCTTGTATTTGAAATTTCATAGTTGCAGCACGCATTTCCACTCAGTCCACAGCAGTAGATAACAGTTCACTGCAATTTTCCCCAGTTCTATCATTCCAATCCCAAAAGAGTTAGGTCCACTAAAGAATGAGGTCTTTTGTGGGTCAGTTTTTAAAAGAAGCAGGAAAAAGGATTTTTATTTCTTTTCTGATGTGGCAATATATGGCAGAATGTATTCTGGGGCTGTATTCATTAGACAATAAAATCAGGTAGATTTCTTTAGTTGTGCAGAAAGAAAAAATCAAGTTGCTTTGTGAATGAAAATGTCTTAAATTTTGTTAAACAGTTGATAATTTTTGATTAACAAAAATTCTATTTGAAGAGACCGTCTGAAAATGGGTGGAAACTAAGCGAAATGTCGGCCATGTGGCTGCATGGCAATAAATGCTCTGTGTACTTGCCCTGTGCTGAGGTCAGGACTCCCTGATCTGTCCTTATCACTGATTCTCTAACATACTTTCCCTGCACATGAAAACAGCAGATAAAAAGTATAAATATCTTTTTATATAATTCGGCTGCATTTTTAGTGTCAGGAGCTTAAGTTATTATTTAAACTTCTGTAGGCATCCTCAAAAGGGCAATGACAAAGAAAAATGAGTAATGAGAAATTCATAATCAGCCTTCTGACATGCTGTCATCATTACTTGGTCCTGCCTACTTTTTTTCTGCTTCAGATTAGTGAAGTGTAGATAAATTCAATCTAGTGTACAACACCTTGTTCCCCTATACTAATTGCAGTATGTTTTAGACATCTTCAAAAGCTCATCAACATAATTTAAAAAAATGTCATAAATTCAGCCTGCTAGGATCTGGCCTACGTTAGATACATTTATCTGTTTGCTGAAATCAAACCAGGTTGATCCAACTCTCAATATATTTATTTGTAAATGATGCAACTTATGTAACGTAATATTGAGCCTTGGGTGCTTGAGATGGAGACTTCATATGACTGGGTATTAAGCATGTGTGTGTGTGTCTACACTTAAGTCCTGGTTATTTATATTTTGAGAAAATCTGTGTTTTACAGCTGCAACAACTGCATATATCATATGCAGACTCAAACAATAAGAAGACAACGCACTTGCAGGTCTTCACTGTGCAGGAAAAATAGTTCAGCCAGTTTAAAAATAGGCAGGAAGAACGAGGAAAAGGGAAAGACTATTACAGCATGTGTGGGTAGATTGCTAACACCATAGAAAAATCAGTCCCCGATTTGATATGTTTATTGTCATGACCTTTAGATGACAAGTTCTCACTTGGCTTTGATGCTGTTATGGAAAGCACAACAATTAACAAAAAAACCAAAAAACAGAACCCAAACCCACAATGAAAAAAACTCTTCCCAGAATCCCTATAAGAAAAAGAAAAAAGGAGGGGGAAGAGATAATGCATCTTTCTTAGAATAAACCTCATCTTCATTAGTGAACCAAGAAATGGGTGTACGCTTTCTTCTGTTTTCTGTTGCTTAGAAATAAAGAGCAGTGGTATAGAGCTCTAGTGCCATTACAGTCAATTTACAATAGCCTATTTACACCAGCTGAGGAACTGGCTCATAATGTTGTTTAAATATGATGACAGCCCAGAAAATTTTCTGATGAATGAGTCACCCAGTTGTGGAACCAAAATTCATCCCTGACCCACTATGGCTACTACATTTATATTATAAAGAAGGTCATGGCTGTTTTTGTGTTGAATATGGTACCCTCAGGATTTAATTAAATGGGATTTAAAATTATGAATACCAAAGCCAGGCAGGTCATATTGGATAATCCAGTTTTATTTTACAGTAATTGGTTACACAAGTTATTATTATATTATTTAGAACACCCTGATTCTCAGCGGAAGTCCTTGTGCATTTAATTAACCATGAGTACAAAATCACTTTAACAAACTGAAGCCATTAAGCCTTCCTTATATATTCCTTTCTAATGGAAATTGACAACATTTTTATCTAAATTCTTAGAATTTTGTAGTTTTTAAATGAAGAAATGAGGTAAATAATGCTGGTTTAATTACTGTTTTAGTTATTAGTTCTAATTTCTAGTTTCAGGTGGATGTTTCATATTTGGATTTTGATCTGAGATTTTCATAACTTGATTTTCACAACTTGATTTTTGCATGTTCTGACTTTATGGGCAGCTTGACCTCCACTCTATTAAAGTTTGCAGAACTTTAAGTTTCTAATCACAAGAAATGCTAGAAATGTCTCTGCATCTTTGCTGAGGTCTACAGATCTTGATCCATTTATATAAAAAGGTGAAAGACTGGTGATGGTAAATTTAAAAGGACAAGAGGAGATTTAATCTTCACTTAACTGAAAGACCAGAAGACCAGCTTATTAGTGTGTACCTCAGCATGATGGTCAAACATGAGGAAGCACTCGGTAACTTCTGGACCAGGCCAATCTTTTTTGTTGCTTATGTTTAGTTTTTTGAGATGCTGCTGACTACAGTTTCAGTACCACTCTGTGGCACACAGAATATTCAGAGCGCAACATGAAGGCAGCCCTAACTCACACACTTGACCAAGAGCACACGGTAGGTCAGTGACAAACCCCCAGCAAAAGCTGACCTCCCTGCCAGTTTGTGATCCATGTGGACATAGACAGCTGATAGCAATATCAGTAAGGAGGTTCTTTTCGGTCATTCTTTTAACTTACTGCATTCTGTCTCAGTCTGTTTGGTTATGAACAGTTATTTATCTGGGTTACCGTCAAGAACATGTTACAACAGAAGTGCTCTCTGGCACATCATAATATGCAAAATTAAACAGTGTTTACTCACATGTTCATTCACATCACAGGTCTGGGCAATTGTAAAATATAAGCGTAGTAAAACCTAAATTCATTAGGGACCATAAAAGACAGGTTGCTATTTGTTCTGTTTGGTTAATTATTCTATACAACGGAGAAATAGATGAGAATTTACTGGAGTCTTTTGATATTCAGTGTTGCTCTGTCACAGTACATTGAGAATAATGAATAGGACATTGACTTCAGATTGAAGAACATTAGTTTTCTTGCCCACGAAACAAGGAAGCCAGCTGGAGAGGAGAAAATTGCCAGGTAGATTGTCGACAAAAAAGCAAAGGTAACGTGCTGACAATAACCAGGGGAAATATGAAAATAATAACAGAGGGTGATAACAACCCAACTGAGGAGAAGAGGGGGGTCTTGAAGATCAAGCGATCCCAAGCTGTGCACAGCAATTATGCAGATGAGGGGCACCTCTGCTCATGCAGAAAGGAGCTGGTTTTATTTCTTGTGTAGCAGAATATGTTAAGTCCAGCCTTCTACTGAATAAGATCAGGCCTTGCTTTCTTCCTATTATCAGGAGTACGTATTTCTTGACAGATTTCCACACTGCTGCCTTGTTATTGTGGATGTATCATTATTTATCCCACTTTGTCTTCCCTCCCTCTTCCCCTTGGCTGTGGGGCTCTGCAAGTTGCAGGCAACTGTCATGTCAGGTATGTATGAATCTGTCACACGCACAATGAGGAAAGATGGAGTGATCACTTCTCGCTGCCGTGTTTATTCTGTTTTCTGTCTTCAGCAGCCCTGTTCACAGCAAGATGCTTTCCAGAGTGCTTCCCATCAAGGATCCTGGGAGGAGCGAGGGTAGCCGTACTGCTGCCTGGCAATGACAGAAACCTTGGATAATCTCCCTGACTCCAGCAGCTCATCCTGGAGTACCTTTCCTCCATAATACACCTACTCCTCACAGCCTGTCCCAGCTCCTCGTAGCCATCAGCCACCACTGGCAGGTGAAGAGCAAGGAAGAGGAGAAGAGGAGGGGGAAAAGAGGAAGGTCAACGTTGGGGGATGGTGGAAAAGAGCTCCCAGCAGTGGCAAGAGGGGTGGGGGAATTTTGTCCTGCCTTGGAAAACAGCTTGATTTTAACAAGTGTTGTTTACTATTTTTCTATTTCTCCAGCAGTGGTGACTACACAACCATTTTTTTGTCCATTTCTTTTCCAAGCCCTAGTAGTTTTATTTAAAAACAGTTTTGAAGTGGGGAATTTTACAAACTGAAATTCTTTTTCATCTTCTTCTGCTTTTTCTTCTTCTACCTCTTTTCTCCTTCTACTTTTTATTGGTATTTTTGGGGTTATTGTTTCTTTGGGATTTTTGGGTTTTTTTTGAGGGGCAGTGTTTTGTTGTTTGTTTTAGGTCAGGTTTTTTTTGTTGTTTGGTTGGGTTTTTTTTAAATAACCTTACTGGGACCAGGATTTGCACTCAAGATATTTTCTGGGCTAGGCTTAGAGCAGTGTCCTAACTCAAACTTGAGTGACTCATAACCTCTTGTGACTAATTAAAGCTTACCTTTGGAGAGAAAAAAAGTGTTCTTTGAAATGTGATAAAAGTCATTAGGTGTTATACTGTATATTTATGAAGGTGACTCAAACAATATTTTGAACCTCAGAAAGAGCAGGTGTATCATAGGATGCAGAAGCTGAAATAATATGGCGAGCGCTTTTATTAATTACTCTGCTAAAAAGACAGACCTGATGTCAGACCAGTGTCTTGCTTACACATGTACTATGAAGATCTGATTTTGCCAGTAACTACTCTTTTTTCTTTTTTTTTTTTTCCCCAATCTGTAAAACAGTCTCCTTCTTCCAGACAAAATTTGCATTGGTGAAAGGACGCAAGTATGCTCCCAGACCAATTTTCCATTGTTGGTTACTCACTAGTGGAGTTACAGAAAAGATGAGGAACTATGACTAGCTAGCCACAAATTTTCATTACCATGTTCTGTTTTTACTAGAAGTCTGGGGAAAATTCGGGTCATTGACTTTGTAATGATAAGTCTGACTCCTCTCACACAACTCCTGCCTGTCACAAAGGATGACTCGGGAGCGGTAGGCTCTGCTCAGAACCCCTGATGTACTGAGAAAGATAACTGGAACAGCAGCAGCACAGGAATGGTCACAGAGCGCATTGTAAATATTTTTTAACTGAACTCCAGTTTATTGCTTTTTCTTTCCCTTTCTTATAGCTTAACCACAGAAATTAAGGGTACGCAGCAATTTTTTGATTACGATGATGGATCCTTTAGCCCAGGTATTGCAAGTACTTAATATTTAATGCAGAGTTCTATCCACGGCTCTCCTTATCAACTCATGTTATTTATATAATCTGGTTATAAAAATTCTGTCAGCACTATGCCTTTTTGTCATGTTAAGCTCTCTAATAGTGAGAGCTTATTAACTTGTGCTTTATTAGATTCTGTGCCTTTACAACCAAGTCATTAGACACAACCATTATCCTAGTCTCCTTTCGTTTCTGGCTTAAGATCCGTCTTCACCATGATACCCATGCTTAATGAGAATGCTTAAGTAGACAGGCTGTAAGTGATTCATTTGTATCTCTTGTCCACTTGCTTTATGGAATAAAAAAAACGATCTTTAAAGCTTCCAGCTGAATGCTCAGCCAATAGGTTTTGCAATCTCGTGTTCCAATTAGTTGCCCTCCGGTTCACCATCCTTCTTCTACACCTCTTTCTACAAGCCACAACGTGCATTGCTGTTGTCTTGATTGTAGTGATTTTGAGGCAAGAAATGTTTCCTGTTTATGTTCATACAATAATCAGCGCAGTGAGGGCTCTGAACTAATTGGGGCCTCTGGCTGCTACTTGCTTACTACTAATATACATTATATATACAGCCAAACAGTTTGGAGAGGTTAGTGAGGAGATTCTGTTTTTTCATTGTTGCTTATTTTTGCCACTACTGCATGGTTGTTTTATATTACCTTCATTAGCAGGCAAACACAATGCTCAGTTCAGGTTTAAGATGTGGCAAGTACTTGGTTTTGGAGGAGACCTGCATATCCAGATGTGGCTAGTTCAGAACCTTGTATATATATGCAAATTTTCTTTGGTAAAATCAATAAATGGACTTCCTGAAAAATGGGTATTCTTTTTTTTTCTTTCTTCATTTTTACCTTACCTTTACCTTTTACCTTTTAACTATGAATTTATACAGATTTTTGCTAATATTCTGATCTCACTCTAGTGCATTCTGATACAAGCAAAAAGAGGCAGCCTCTGAATTAAAAATAGTTCTCAAATTGCTCTTATTCTGTTTCGATTCCATCTGACAGCCCTCACTGAGGCTCTTCAACTTAGTCTGGCAGGTTAGACTATACCAATAAAACCCTCTTAGAGGGCAAGGGGAAGAGGATGTAATGTATGTGTAACAGCATGCTTTTCTACTGGTGATGTTGTGCGCTCAGCCCTGGTTAAGAAATCATTCACAACCATAGCAATGCTTCTAGAAATTAGTAAAATATATTGGTACATGAAATCCTACTTTAGAAGTTGTGCCTTACAGATATTAAAAATGAATCTGTCATAGAACCATGAGTAGAGCTTTTTGCAAAGCATTTGTTTGATGTATAGTTGCTCCCTAGAGAGAAGAGTATCCAAGAATGAGCTCCAAGTAAATGAGTGCACTTTGCACATCCTAGAATAATGTCAAATCTTTGCTGGCTCCAAGGGGGAGTTTTGCTTTGACAAACCTAGTTCCAGTGCCTTTTGCTTACGATGGATTCAGGGAATTTGGAAATATATGAAAAGAATATATCAGTGCAATGATACTTACTATGAGCAGAAAGCATTCGTTAGCAGGCAATGGAAAAAGAACAAACAAGCTCTTGTTACAGTTTTCTTAGAAATTTGCTTTTTTTCTTTTTTTTACCTGAATGTATCTATACATCAATCTCTCCAGCAAACAAAGAAAAATAATCCAATTGAACTTTATCTATACAGAAAGGTCCTGAAGTGTTTTTTTCAGAGGAAACTGTGTTATTATTTACATTTGCTGTGTGGATACAGGATGCTCTGCCTGAAGTGCATTCATGATGGGGAGAGAGCTCTGACAGCTCACTTTTGAGTCCTGCAACTTTCAGGAGGAATCAGTCCATATTTTGCTCTGAGATACCTTCCATTAAGTCAATCAAAGTAAACACTACTCAGGAGCTGCGTGTTTCCAGCTCATTGAAATACTAAATGGAAGCACCTGGTGGGTGGATTGTTTAATGCAGGCATAATCGATTGCTGGGAGTGACGCATGGCTGAGCCTCGTTGTGCTCTTGGAGCTGGCTGTTAATTAAGCAGCCAGGCTGGGGGCTGTGGGCAGGTGTGCCTGTGTAGCTGACCTGCCTGGGGATTTATTTCTCTGGAGTTGCTTAGTGATGCGACACAGATGCTTGTACTCCCATGGTGCTTCTGGTCTCTCCATGCCTTACAAGATTCTCTGATGCTCTCAGAGTGCAACACAAGTCCACGGAGAGATAAAACAACAAATAGCCCCAGGAAGTTTGATTGTCACTGCTCTCGGATGTAGGGAAATTCTGTTTGTATGGACATAAAGTACCAGTCCCAGCTGGTTCTGCTGCAAAAGAATGTGCACCTTAAAAGCCTTGACCCAAAGAATTGAATGCCTCAGTCTCCACTGAGTTGCCTTCTTGGCAAATGGCACTCTGGCATGGTGACCCATGGCATCTTGCAGAATGTGATCAAAAGTGAGTATCTAACGAGGACCCATTACCAGAACCCCTCCAGTCCGGGCCGATTAGCTCCAGAACTAGGATCCAAACACTAGGCAAGTGATGGTACTGTTCCTTGAGAGAGTCAGTCTGATAGGTAAAGCTGCTAGTGTGTTCCTGGGATTATCTGTTTATTTTTCATTTTTTTAAATAACTAGCTCTTCAGATGAAAATATGTAACTTATCCTGGAAGAAAAGAGCTCAGTTTTCTTCACTAGAACACTAGTTCTAGTGAACTAGTTCTAGAACTAGAACACTAGAGTGTTCTAGCTCTTCTACCATTTTACGGGATGTGAGAACCATTGCAGAATCCTGTGGCTCTAACATAGAAGACCAGTTCCTCCAAAGAGTTCTTGTAAGCACCTGCTCTGCTCTGGAGAGAGTTTTGAAATCTGAACAGCTGGAAAAAATATGCCATTGCAACCTTGGTTCCTACCCCTAGTGACTCAGAAAGGTGAACAAGTTACTGTGCACACTCCTGCAGTTAACTACCTACCTTCAGCCAGATTTCTTTGTGAGCAGAATTTCTGAAATACCTTTTTCAGATGCTTGAATTAGTTAAACATTACATACTGAGTTGAGCAGCCATATAGAATAGCCACATTACAGTCCTGAAGTTTTCACAGTCCTTTGATAAAGCTAGTTTGTATGGCAGCAGTACTTCAGTCCTGGTGAAACTGCAGGGTAATTCAAGGTCTAATGGAGCAGCTGGATATTGTATTGTATCTCATATTGATGGAATTTGTGTTTGTGAAGGATTACACAGAAACAGAACTAGCACATGGGATTTGCTTATACTGCATCTAAGACTACAGTGGAGGGATCCCAAACCTAGCTGTGGCTGAGGCAGTCATAATATATTCTTCCAGTGTTTGATCATTGCAAACATATATATGACTTTTTCTGAGTTATAAAATACATCTGCGGTTATTTTTACAGCCATAGTGCTTGGAGAGTATAACACATGTATTTTTTTACTTTCTTGCACTTAAATGAACCACCCAAGCAAATAAAAAACTTTGAAAGGAGTAGTTGATTTCTGTCACCCAAAGATGAATCTCAAGTTGACTATTCAGAAGTGCATTGTATGCAAAGTCCTACCACACAAAGCAAATTTTAAAAGATGTTCTTAATCCTATACACTGATAATGTCATGTGATGCTAATTTATTCCTGAAATATTTCCTTTTAAAAAAAAAAAAGAAGTAGATATTTTCATTCTAATTCATCCTCATTAAGTTGAAAAATTTATTTATTACAGTTGGGAGAAGAAAAGTAAATACCAAAATAGATACCAAATCTACCAAAGTAGATACCAAAATAAGTTTTTCTGAATATCTGAAGCAAAATGTTCATTTCTTCATGAAGTGCCTGCACACGTCACTTATACACTTAAATGTTGCTGAAGTATTGTATGCACTTGCATTTCCTTGATTCATTCTCCTTGAGCCTGATGTAAAGCCTGATGAGTTCAGTGTTCATTCTAACTTTGGATTAGGTTCTTTTTCTTTTTGTCATCTTTATCTACTCCTTAAATTTTAAGAAGCAATGTACCCTTTCTCACCAGTTTCCCCCAGCTGAGCAGGTGCTGAAATGTTCAATTCCTGTAACCACTGCTCTTGTTTCTGTTAATTAGGCCACAGCAAAATCTATTTCTTTTTTTTTTTAACAGGAATGGGGCAGAATGATGCATTTGTTCTCAAGGGATATGTCCATTTTCTATGCATGAATGCACTATCCAAAGCTTTGCCTAGCACATGTGTCAAACACATTTGCCTCATCTAGTAGAATAATTAAATCACAACAACTTGTATTGAAGAAATAATGAATATTTTTTTTCTAGATTAACTGACTTATTTTCTTGAAGGAAAAGGTTACAAAAAATTCATATGTAGAAGTTCTTACACTGAAGAAAGCAAGCATATTTTATGATTAAGAAATATTTTATTTGAATTTTATTTACAGGATAAACCTTGTTGGCATCAAAGCCTTTGGATTTCTACTGGACATTGAACTTGAAATTTCCTTGAAGACACTTCCTACATGTGTAAGTTTAAATATTAATCAAATACCTATTTCAATCAGTTTTTAACTTCAGTGCCCAATGCTGAATAAATGTATTCATGAAAGTGTTATAAAGAACCATATGTACAGATGTATTTGTGGGGTCAAGCTATTCGGTTATACAGTATTTTGGCCTCTGACACTGAAAATATAGTAGTTTCTGTAAGCATTGAAAATATTGTGCATTTATCAAGCTTTTTTTTAACATATTCTTCAATAGTGAGTTTCATTGTCACGATGTTATCTGTGGCTTTTCCACTATGAAATGCAGTCTGTGCTGATAAATAGGCATTCACAATTTCAACACATTTTATTGTTACTGGAGAAGCCTAAAAGCAGAGTCTGCTTCCTCTAATATTTGAACTCCTTGATGTTAGTGATCGTTGCAGTATTCGGCTGGGTTGATTTGGGTTAGAGTCTGACATCTGGGAGAAAATAGGTAAGACTCCCCAGAAAAGTTAGATGCAAACAATAATGCCATCTCATCAAACTCGTGTTCTTTTACAAGTCCGAGATGTTAGCAATGAATAAGTGTGAGGTTCTCCACTAACTTAATTCTGCTAGTGCTAGAAAAATAGGTATACGTAAGTTTGCAAATTTGTAGATAACAGGGAGATTTTTACTTTAATGCAGCTTCAGGGAATAGTTATATATAAACACCATATGATGCGTTCATATTTCCTGCTGACATTCAGATTGCTGACAGCAGTATTTGCTGGAGTTGAAACTTATATAGTAAAAGCTGCACTGCAACAGTGCAAAAGCACTGCAGCAGCGAGGAGGAGGGATAAAGTAAGGAAATATGAAGCAATCAGTCTGATGCCCCTAAAAGTAATGAAAAAACTTCCACTAATCAGAAGTGAGTGCTGGATCAGGGATTCAGAAAAAGATTTTGGGATAAGGAGAAGGGGGTAAGCAGAGAGAGAGCAACTGTCAAACCACTGGGGTAAAGGTTTGAGCTCAGAACCTTCCCTGTCTCCAGTGGTTTACCTGTATGCATGTTGGTATGTGCATGCGACAAAAAAACCAATTTGTTTTATTCAGATTTCTAAATACTGGTTGATTTGTACACGATTGAATACGGAGAGAGCTTTTTGCATTTTGCATCTGCATTACATTCACTCCAAATGCAGTCTCCTGTATTTTTATCTCATTTTTCCATTCTTGCTTTACAATAAAATTAGCAAGGTCTAATTTTTCAGCTTCTGATTATATTAGATAAGTGACAGGTAGCTACTTGTGTATCAGTGAATATTAGGAAAAGTAAAAACTCTGGATTCTAAGCCCAGCTTGGGAATAGCTGCTGAGCAGGATGGGTTCTTTTCTCTGTAGGGGAGACAGACTAGTAAAGAATCTAATTTTGGGAGCTGTGCAAATTATTTATGTCCTCCAGCATATTTTATGCAGTTCCTGAACTAGATGACTCAGTTTTAGTCTGCTTGGAGACAGAAGTTTAATGTAGATGGCTCCTTGCTTCGTTAAGCAGCCTATGATCCTACCTATCCTTGTGAGAGGGTCTTTGGTGTGTTTGTATCTGAGAGGCTGTGGGAGACTGGAATAACAGCACGTATGAGGCAGCTACAGAGCTAGTTCCACATCTTGATGTTTCCACATGAATTGAGTCCGAGAAAGCTTTGATGTTGTAGAAACTGGGGAAAAGGATTATTTCCTAAAGACTTAAGAACACCTAAATTCCTTGGCTGATGCACTGGAGAGATAATAAGTTATTTGGACATTGGTGGCACACCAAAGCTGTGTGTTTTTTACTGGGTGTTATGTAGCATGTGCTGTATTCTAGCTGAAGTTCAAGGAACAGCTGCTACAGAATATCCTTAAGCCCATAAGTAAAAAATAGAGAAATGTAACCGTAACTGTCCCATGGTAATTTAAAAACAAACTATGAAAAGTAAAGAAGCCTCAGGAAAATATTAGTTTTCTCAAAAAAACCCTGAAGTACTGAACATTTTTTTCCTGGAAATGTTAATATTCTGATGCAATATGACAGGTATTCATTTTTCTAATGAAAAATCACAACCATTTGTGAAAGATGTTTTTCACAGCTATGGCAATAAGACAGAAATCTCTCAGATCTTCATTAAAAAGTGGGCTGATCAAAATGTTTTTACATATTCTATGCCCCTGTTTAAAAATAAAAAACAAACCAACAACTGATTGCATCTCTATTTGTAATAGATTTTTATCCTTCTCTGCAACTGCCTGGCGTTCAGGTTTCAATTTGACTTGGTTTTATTTGGCTTCCTAGACCACACAGGAAACATAAAAATAGTGAGTTTGACTTGAAAATGCTATTGAGTTCACTGTTCGCTGGAAGTTTTATGTCTACCGCGCATTTGAGAAAGTGTTTCCTTGTCTCTTTGGTTTACAGGGTTTTACTACATATTTCCATGCTGGTTGCAATAAGTAAATCTTTAACTTTGTTTTTAGATCAGAGAGAACTCCAAGATACTTTGAAGAGTTCATGACCAGCTGACAGATGGGAAAGGGCCTTGTTGCCAATGCCTTCCAAACATAACCTCACTTAGAATTTTTTCAAAATGTAAGAAGATTCTTATAGACACAAGGGTACCTACTGGGGATGATCATTTGAGGGTAAGTTGAGCCTTCATCTTTATTAATACAGTTATTAATACAGAATGATTGCAATTATTCTTTCTGAAAAGGTTTTATCTGGTTAATGAAATCCAGGAAGAGGGTTCCCTAACAATGCCCTATGGCTACTTTGAAATGATAGTTGTGCCCCAAATGCATTATTCTAAAAGAAAAATTGTATCCATATATTTGTTTTATATTTGGTGTAAATGAAGCACCTACTGAATAAATTGCAGTTGCTATTTTCCTAACATGATTAGGATTCCTTTCACTAAAAAATCTGATTTCTAATAATTGGAGCCTCTGAAAAAAATATTAAAGGACACATTTTCAAAATATGAAATGTTCTACTTTTTTTCAATAATGCTGTGCTAAAAGCAGATCTTCAATTAAATAACAAATTTTTTAAAGTTATTTTTTCATCTAAAGAGAAACAAAAAGGGTCATCAGAAACTTCAGTATAGCGTTTCTCAAAACTAACATTCCAACTACTAGACAGGGGATGCCCTAGGAGGCCACACCACTGTCATCTCGGAGCAGACAACTCATCCAGGAGCACCAGCAATGAGGAACACAGGAGAAAAATTGTTTATTCTGTGTACTCAGTCTAGGAATGAATTAACAACCCAACATACACAGCACAGACACTGCTGAATCTAGGCATCCTGGATGATCCAAATATGTGGAGCTAGGGTGTTTAGATACCTTTCACACTCGGGATCGTCTAAATTGGAGGTTCATACAGGTTACCTTTATTTGCAGTCAGGCAGTGTTTGGGTGTCCAAGAAACATGGGAGCAAAGCAGAACAGAATTTTTTCTGATTAGCAGTGTGTTTACAGAAAGATGAAGTTTTAAAATCTGAGTCTTGCAGCCTGAGTCTTCTTTTAGTATTGTCTCTTGTGAAAGGTGAGGCAAGAGGGCTGAGAAATAACAGAACAAGGAGCACCTACTCCAAGGCAAGAGTTACATAGTGCAAACCCTGCAATTTTTGCTCAAGCTGGTACACCAGAAATGAGCAGAATAATACTTTTTTATCTCACAGAGGATACATTCAAAACGCACCTGGACAAGTTCCTGTGCAACCTGCTATAGGTAGACCCGCTCTGGCAGGGAGGTTGGACTAGATGATCTCCAGACGTCCCTTCCAACCCCATATGATTCTATGATTCTATGATTTTGGAGTGGCACTTTTTTGCAAAGGGAGTCCAGGGTTAACTAAATCCATTTAGTCAGATGTGACCATCACCCATGAGTCTCTAATTAGCCTTGGCTTTTACATACAGATAGTAAAAAGTCAATCTCTGTCTGAGAAAACTGTCTGTCTAATTAGATAAAGAAGGAAAATAATAGTTTGGTTTCTTCTAGCATATTCAAAACTTTTTCTCAGTAAACAAGACTTGGGAGTATTGTGATATTTGTTTAAATCACATTCTTCATAGCCATTTTTTTCATCCAACATCATCTGCTGGTATTGTCATGGAGACCAAGGCTGTTAATGTCATGCAATCCTATAATATATACAGAATTAGTATTGCATCTCATAATTCATAAACCCAAGTTTATATAATGTCACAATCCTTACCTCACAAAACAAAATTATAGCTTTACCTTTGTTGTCAGCTTTGAACTTTGGACATTTACTGAGTATGTCACTGACAAAAATAAGCAAAAAGATTCAGTGTTTAAGATTACTTATGCATGTTCAATATTCATTTGTTTAGTAGAGGAAAAATCCACTCGTCTGCAGTGGGTTTATTTTGGTTGTAATAAAGAATACAGTTTGAGTAATCTCAGTACACAGAACAGCAATGTAATCGACAGCTACATAATCAGTCTAAAGTGTTCTTGCTAGGATGGGTCAAATTCCTTTGGGAATCCAAATGAGATCTGTGTGGCTTCTGCACTCAGTGTTTTGCTACTTTGCATCACAGAGCCTGACATTAATATTTTACATGAAGAGGAAAATAACAGAAACTCATGTTGTCAGAGTCCATCTGTGAAGCGTAATGCAGATTTATATTTTTAATTAAAGCAAGAAAACATAGTTTTGAAAGTCCAGCACTCACAAACACTTGTATGTATAGAAGACGTTGTTTTGTGAGCAGCCCCTACAATTTCAGACTGAACACAGTCTGATTCTAATAGGGAGGAGCAATAAATGGTTGTGTTATGGGAACTTGAGCTCTGGGCATGAATAATGTGGTCTTGCGTATCTAGTTGTTGTGATTTAAGACAGTACTGCCCCAGCTGTTCACTAGAATTTGCAAACCAAAACCACATTTACTATTTACTGTGAATGTTGCTCATCCTCAATGACAAGTCTACTCACACGTTTTCAAAAAATCCTTTGGTGGTGACTCAGACTAAGCCAGGTGACTTTGAACTGAAGATGCACCAGCTCAGGCCATTGGCATGTCTCAGGCATAGAATTGATATTCTCAGGAAAGAGACAGGAAGAACGAATCTTGGGCAAAGAGTTAAACCCCCTGTAACTGCAGAAGTAAGATCGCTTTTAGACATTCTAAATCACACCATGTCTATGTCAGGACTCTTCCCTCTTCAGTGATACAGATATAAGAGTAATCCACTACTTCTTTTCCTCTTTTACCTAGGACATACACATCAGACAAAATCCAGCAGTTCCTTTGCTACTCTACCATAAAAAGAGAAGATCCAAAGACTATAATGTACATTATACAGCTTGGACCACTGTCCAGCCATTGCACTAGTTTTATGGCTATGTGTATCACCTGTATGAATCCGTGCTTTAAAAATGAATGAAAACAAACCCCTCTCTCCCTGGAGGGTCCAAGTATATTACTTAGGAAGTACCAGATATTCCCAGATGAGCCAGAAACAACCATTCACTGTCTTTAATCCTACTTTTAATTCACTCAGTGGAAATATATTAAATATGTGAATTAAAGGGCATGAGGTGTAAAAAGAACGAAAAATCAGCATTCACATTTGCAGACGTCTCTCATTTAAAAAGCGTACATAGGTTTTCCTTATATTCAAACAATGTAATCAGCATTGTAAAAGACTCTGTGCCAAACTACATAGGTTCTATGGACAGAATGATCTGAAAATATGAGGAGATAATTAATAAGACTATAAACATGAAAAAAAAAAAATCACTGCTAATTCATTTCTGAAAAAAGATGCATATTCTAGTGATGAATGGATGCAATTATATTGAGACTTCCTGGGCTCTTTTAAAACGTAACCACTACTCACAATATAGGAATGCAATGGTTATATTTCTAACTTGGCAGTCTTACAAACCTTGTGCAACAGTTTCACCCAATATTTATCTTTTCCTAGTGATTCAGCTTGATTCAACCACAGCTAAATATCTTTCTTACCATTCATTCACATACACACTGGAGTGTGCATTTTGACTCTGCAAACAAATTAGGAATACGCATTCTCTCACTTTATAATGAAATTGCATAGGATCCTCAAACTGTCATAGAATTAAGTCCCAAATCATACAATTAACTCCCAAACGCTATTTGGGATTCTTTTATAGAAAGCGTTAAGAACCAGTACATCACCATTGCCAGCTCCTTGGCTGGTACTGTTGTGCGAACAGTGACAGTTTTAACAGATCTCTGTCCCCTAAAGCCAGCTGAGGCCTTGTGGCGTACTTTCACAAGTGGATGACTATCAATTAGAGTTATGAGTGCTCAGTCCATTTACATAGGCTTTAAAACCTAGCTATTTAATTTAGTTGCCTAAAGGTAGGGATATTTATTTTGGCCAAGAGATCTAGGGTTATAAAAACGGAGATTAAGTAAGATCATATTGCCCGTACAGTGTTATGACCACACTGAGAAAAATATACTCCACTCAGCAACATCAGAGAGAATGCAAATTCCTATGTGAATTGCTGTGCTTTATGGCGTGCAATCCAAGTAACTTATCACAGTGTCAGAAAGATGGCTTTGGTGATAAGCCGGTCCAATAAAGTTAATTCTGTAAACAAATATTAAGTAAAAACTACTGTCAGAAACACATTAAGTGCTTTTTCCCAGTACTTCTCCTGGAAAGTCTGTCCTTTGGCAGGCTGCTGTGCACACTGTGCAATTCATCTGTCTGAAAGGACAGCTGATGTCACCTCCTGGCCAGCTGGCAAGGTGTTACTATGCACACAGACGCCAGTACATTCCTCTGAGAGGGAATAAATCAGACAACTGGCACTTGTGACACTGATGTCCACTGAAACATTTCTCTGTTCATGCAATTCAAACTGTAATGGAAGGGCATAGTTAGGATCTCTTTCCTTTGTTGCAACTCCTTGCCTGGAGATTTTTCTCTTAAAGTTTGTGAAAATGGCACATTGAAGCAACCTGGTGTGGAAAATAGGTTCTTCCCATACGTAATCAACTAGGATGAGAAACTCCTTGGAAAAAGGAGATAAATGGTGAATATCCATAATCCTAGGGACAGACCTGGTTGCACATGGGAGGAATATTAAGCAATAGGGTTCATGTATGTCATGTAGGCTGTGATATATTTTCTTCTTTTACTAGATTATACTGGAAGCAGAGTCTATTTGAGAAGAGCCCTTCTTATCTTAACATATAATTAATAGCACAATGGGAAATAGAGATTTCGGTATCAGTGGTCTGGTAAAAAATGCATGATCACCCCAAATTTTTTGACCTGTTCCAACTTCAGTGCTCTCTGCAAAGATGCATTAGACTTGAGCGAAACAAAACCAAGCACACCTGTCTCCCAGAGCCCTTCATATATTTCTAATATATAATAGCTAGAAGCTGGCAAATGAAAGACAGTGCCCGAGGCCTCTGAAGCTTGAACTAAGCCCAGATTTTATTCCACTTATGTGAGAAATCCTAATAATTATCACGTACAGGTCAAAAAGATTTGTGCCAGGCAAAAAAAACCCACGAGAGTGCCTGACAGCTTCAACCAAAGACTGTAGCTTGAAATCAGAACTGCCTGCACCTTTTTCTACCAATGATTAAGTGATAAATTTTAATATGGATAAAATATATCAATAGCTACTTTCAGTTTTTAAAGAATCATTTTATTTCTAGAGAGACATACCCAGTTCATAACATCTGAAATCTAAAGTAGTTATATGTTTTTGACAAAAGCTCTAGTAGCTCTAGGAAAATTTTCCTGCCCTTTTCTGTTAAGCAGGGTAAATCGCTGTGGTAATACAAGTGGCTTATGGTGTAAACACTTGAAAAAATGGCATTGTATCTTCTGACTGATGTTATACACTCTTCTGATGCTATGCTTCTCCTTCTGTGCCTCTACTCTGCTGTAGATGTGAGGCATTTCCAGTTATGAGCTAACGGAAAATGTAAGCCCTCTTTAATTAATTCCAATCACCACACATTTTTCTCTAGGCTAAGAATGTGGACAAGGATGGTTAGAAAAGATGTGCTGATGTGTCTGAGCCACTGTACTTTCTTCTAAGGGCTAAGAAAAAGAATGGTTGTGGGAACTTCTACTTATTGCAGTCAGTCTCAGTCTGAGCCTTAACTTGGGCTTGTCCCTTAAACTCAGTGGGGTTCTATACATTACATTATGGTTATAACACTCTGTCTGGCCTAATGAATATTTAGTCATTCATCTTGAACACCCCCTGCTAAGGGCATAGGATATTCAAATGTAAGACACCTGCACAACAGGGGATTGAGCTGGAGCCCCAACACCCAAGCTGAATGTGCTAGTCATTACATTCCTGGCAAAAGTGGCAACGCTAGCTCCTGGTCTGCCTCCTGCACAGGATATTTTTAATGCCTGACCCAATCCAACAAAAATATAGATAGCAGATATCAACAAAAAGCACAGATTACCTGCAGGTGATCCAGCACGATTTTTATTTGTGACTCATTAAAGGCGTAACATTGGTGTGTTATCAAGATTGTTCTAGCTACAAATTCAAAGCACAGCACTATGAGGGCTGCTATGGGGAAAGCTAACTCCATCTCAGCCAGACCAAATACAGCCATAAAGATATCAGAGTCTTCTGGGACACTTGGAAGTGACCAGGTGACTCACAACAAATTTTCCAACATGTTTGGACCTTCTGGATTCTTTAGGTAGTCTACAACTTTGCCTTTTGCTTAAAAATGAATTCCCTGACATACTCAAAATGACTGGCCAAGAACTCTGTGGATCCTGCTTCATTAACAGTGACCCAACTCCAGCGTACTAATGAAGGAGATATCACAACACCTAAATGGACTTGTTAATCTTACACCTTGTTTTTTTGCCAATTTAGGGTGTTCCAGGTGTGCCCAGAAAGAGAGTTTTTGTTTCATGAGGAACTTTTCTAGTGGAAATTTAGGATAAATAGGTGATAAGGTTTCATTTTCATTTCAGTTTCATTTGGATTTCAGTGCGACCTGCAAAGACAAATTTGTTTAGTAATTTAGTGTGTCTAACTCTCCCCCACGCTGAACTTCTGTGGGCATACCTAGAGGGACTAAAGGAACATTTGGGATTATATAATCCTTTGTTTCTGTCAATCAAACCATCCACAAGCTCTGTCTTATTAACACTGAAGATTTTTGTAGTCCATTCTGTGGTTTCAGGACTTTGCCAATGTAATTTTAAGAAATTTCACCCTAAATTTATTCTTGGGCAGCGTATATGTTTATCCCTGTATTGGAATTGGTTAGAATGTGAAGCTCTTCTCCCTTGGTGATATTTATTCTCCTTTTCTCACTTCCCTCACTCTGCCTGTGTATTTTTAGGAGACAATCAAAACTCTTCTCAGCTTTTTCTTTACTATGCTAAATAAACCATGCTATCATACTGTCCTGTCACATGGAAGTCCTTCCACCATAATGCTGCTTCTTGTGGCTCTTTTCTACTCTCACTTGATGAGGTTTTCTCTGTCCCAATCTCATTTTTCAGTCACCACTTACCTGGATGTTTAAGACTCAAGCAATGAACCACCACATTCTGCACTGGAGTTCTGCCTCCCACACTGTGGGCCTGCAAATGCAGGCTAAGGTTAGGAGTAGTAAGGTTAGTAGTAGTTGCTTTAATGTTTGTATTTTCTTTGAAAATATATATTAAACAGAAAGGAACAGGGTACAGACATACTGTAGACAAGAAGGTTCTCAGTTGAATAACCTGTATATAAGGATTGGTTAGTAGGATTAGATTTACTAAGCACAGATAAAAGGCAGGAATAGAAAATACTGATAAGATTTTGCCTCTTTGATCTTCCCCCTCCACTCTCCCCCCACCCTCATATAAATAATAATTTGAATTCTCAGCTTCTGGGAAGAAAGCTGCTTGACATACTTTTATGTATATGCATATACAAGCCATTGCCCATCTGGTTTAGGTGCTGGATGAAAGGAAGATTTCTGCTTCTTTGCTCTTCTTGAGGACCTTGAGTGAAATAAGAGGAATGATCCCCAACAGTCTATTTTCCCTTCAACCTCTGGGCAGCAGAGGAGTGCACCATGTTCCTCTGCACTGTCCCAATGACAGCCTCAAGGTTGATGTCAAGACCAAAACCACGTATTGGGCAGACAATGATCTTGCAAATCCAGCCTTATGAGAAACTCATTCCCTGGAACGTACAAAACACATGGGTCACAACATGCCGACATATTCCTCTACATAGAGTAGGCAGTCTATAGGCATGCAACTGTATGGATGGGCAAGGAGTTAGGAAAGAAGTCCAGAGGCTTCTCTTTGGAAGGCAGAAAGGTGCAGCAACTGAGTTTTTGGCCACTTTTATTTCGTGAATTTCTTCTTTGTCTGCCTCTGTTGCTGTTTAACATTTCCTGAAAGGTAGTAGCAGCATGTAACTCATAATTCTTGACTGTTTCTCTTCTGCCCACATGATCTGTAACTGTAAGTGTGAAGTTGAATGATCTCGCTAAATTCCTTTCTAGGGTGTTCTCAGCAAAGCTGTGAGCAGGACCAGAAGCTCTGCGGTTTATGTGTACAACCTTAAAACTACATTGTATTTGGTTCATATTTAGAATCATGTGAGTTAAAAACAACATTTCAACAAACACTGGAAGTTTAACATGTCAAAACAGGTGGATGCTTATCAGTCCTGTCGCTTGCCAAGGCAAATTTCTGAGTTACCCAACAGAAGAGAGTGTCAGGGATTTTCAAGCTCCACATTTGCTATATGAGTACAGATTATTTGGAGCCTACAGGACCTTCATGTAAACACCCACTAATCTGTTAAAAAAAGAAATATGTATGATCCTGCTCACTAATAGGAATTTCCTCAGGGACTTCAATGAGAGTTGGATTAGGCACTGAATGCTTAGAGCTTCTTCTCTTAAACAGCAGCACAGACACCTTTTTGTGGGGGGGTGATATTTCTCTACAAGTAATAGAGGTTCAGGGCTTTAGGTTTGATAAAGCTTCTCTTTCTCCAGCAAATATCGAAAGATAATGAGATTGTGGGAGTTTTATGTTGGGTTTTTTTTTTGCCAGATTTTCAAATGACTATTTCCAGCCTCCTACTATGTGAAATGCTGGCAGATTTCACAAGGTCTTTGCATGATCCTTCATTGCTAAAATCCTTCCTCAGGTCTTCAGATATGTATTTCTATATGTCTGTGCAGAAACTACAAGTTTTACAAGACCTCTGCTTTAACCATTCAACAACAAATTTTGATACTCTGAACCGGAGCAAGGTAGGTCTCAAAAAGCTTGACTTAAAGATCTCAAAATTGAAGGAATTTCTACTTTCACATATGTAGCAAAGATGTTGGAGTGTCATGGAGAAAAAGACTGGAACTGTGATTCTGAGTTCTGCTATTTTTTCTTGGTTAAATAATGATTTTTGCACACCTAGAAGATGTGTGAAATGAGCGAAGGCTTTTTTTCTTCTGAGGTGGATTTGAACAGCAAGCTGCAGTCGTTAACTCAATAGGTTACAGTAGGTACAAGGCTTGAGGGCCCAGAGGCCCTGTGTGGTGTTCATGGAGTGAGTTCTCTTGGAACATGTTTCTGGGAACTTGAGAGCAAAGAAGGTGATTAGGAACAGCCAGCATGAATTTACTGAAGGTGAAGACCAATCTGATTGCCTTCTACAACAAAATGACCAGGCCTGTGGATGAGGGCACAACAGGACTTGTCATTAACCTGGATTTAAGCAAGGTTTTTGACACCATCTTCCACTTGTATTAAAGATAGGATGTTAAAAGACGGATGAGTGGGTAAAAATTTTTTGGATTGTTGTGGTCAGGGGATAGTGGCTAATGGTTCTTTCTCTAGCCAGATGCTGGTAAGAAGTGGGGTAGTACAAGGGTCTACCTGAGACAAATCCTGTTTAACATCTTTATTAGCAACCTGGAGAAGGCAACTGAGTGTGCTCTCAGCAAGTCTGCAGATGATGTCAAATTGCAGGAGCTGGGGGAACACAGTAGGCACGGTTGACCACAGGGCTGCCTTTCAGGCACCTGCGAAGGCAGAACTGCTTGGAGTGATGCAGGCTGGAAACTGCTTGGCTAGATGCAGCTCTGTGGAGAAGACCCTGGGGGTCTTGGCAGACATCAAGCTGCACATGACAGTTATAGCACACTGGCAGAAAAGGCCAAGAGCAACTTGGCTGTATGAACAGGAGCATGGCAGTAGATCTAGGAAAGTGGTTATTCTACACTTGTTAGACACCATCTAGATGCTGCATCCCGTTTGGGATCCCCAAATTACGAAAGACATTGACAAACTGGAGTGAGTTCAGCAAGGGAACACTGAGATGGCTGGAACATCTGAGGGATGAAGCTTGTTCAGCCTGGAGAAGGGACTGCTTCAGCCCTCTCATACTTACAAGGAACTTAGCATGAAGGTGGAGCTGCTCTCTTCACAAGAGACATACATTAAAACAAGAGGTGTTTGAAAACTTTTTCCATGTGAAGACATCCAAGCAGTGGTTCAGGCTCTCCGAAGAGGTTGTACAGTCTCCATCCTTGAAGGTTTACGAGACCTCAGTAGATAAAACACTGAGAAACCTGGTCTGATTTCATAGCTGGCCCAGCTTTGAGGGGTCAGGGGTGGCAGGAGCTCTCCAGGGCACAGGGAAGGACCCAGAAGCCAGGGCCATCCCCCCGACCCAGGAGCAGGGAAGACAGAGGGGGCAGGCAGGGCAGCACCAGCCCTGGGAATTGGGTATCTCCCTGGGGATGAGGATGGGATGAGTTGAGCTGGGATGTCAGCTCATGGGCAGGGGCACCAATCTATGGCCCATGTTCCATCACAGACACAGGTGGCAATGCAGCAGGGTATATAGGTCAGGCAGGAGCCACGGGTGGGAGCCTCAGCTCAGAGCAGCTCTCCGAGCTGAGACAGGTACTTGCTGCTGCCTTCCCACCAACTACTGGGGCTTCTCCCCACAACCCACGGGACAGACTGGCCTCAGTGAGATAGCTCTGCCCTGCCCTCAGCCTCTTCTCCAAGACTGACCTTCTTGAGGGCTAAGGATATTCTCAGTACCCTCGCACAGGGGCTGGACGAGGTGACCTCCAGAGGTCCTTTCCAACCTGAGTTATCCAGTGATCCTACCACACACACACTGTCAGGTTTTAACACCAAAAAATGATAGAGACATTCCTGTCTACTAATGGGCTCTTCAGTGTCTGTGCATGATGTGTATTCATAGTGGGAAGGGTAAAGAACAGGGAGATGAGACTGAGGAAGTTAGGAATACACCTTCATGCTGAGAAATAAAAGGCTTTTAGAGAAGAATAACATTTCGAAAGGAATGTTTGTTCTGTGACTTTAAGATACTTTCACAATATTAGTTGGTAACATCTCACAATGTTCCTGCAAAGTAGGTAAGTATTACCATAACTGTTTTAGGGATGGGAGAATACAGATGGAGCAAATGCATGTGACACAGATATGTGACTATGATTCGGCAAGATGATGATAGAGTACGAAACTTCAGGCCTTCTTTCTAGAGAGCAAAAGGGCCCTCAACTTCCTAATCCAGTCCAAATGAACATCAAAATTTTAGCCATGAATTCTTTCTCCAGTAGCTCCCTATTTATACTGCCAGGGTTTAAAGTATGTGCAGAATGTCTTTGCACCCTGAAAAAAAAAAGTAAAATAATCAAAATAAATAGCAAAGTGGTTTCTGACAGTTTTACAGTTAATATGCTGTAATAAAAATTCAAATGCCATTATGTAAGATTAGAAGCAATGGATAAGCCAGAGAAGTTAATCCTGTCAACTACACTTTGTCAAAATAAGCCTAAGTGACTCAATATCACTGCATTGACCACAAATGAAATAAGGAAGCCTGACCAATGTATGGACAAAGAGAACAGTTGGTACTTGGCCTCTTCTCTTATATTTTTCTGTTTGCTGTGAGAGCAAGTTCAGGAAAAAAACCTGCTTGCTTTTCATCTAATCCATTTACCAAGGCATATCTGCACAAAGCTTTCACTACCTGGACAGCTTTAACATTTTTTTCCAGACTCAGTCTTTATGGCGGCCTGGCTGGTTGGATATATTTAGCCCTGATAAGAGACTCTAAAAGGTAAATAATGATGTTATCCGACTTTGAAAGAACAGATTGTCTAAGCTCAGTGGTGACTAGAGCATTAATCTGAGGCTCTTATATCAGCTCAGGTGTACTCAGCAAAGTCCACAAACAGACATACCGTTCAAATAAAAATATTCAGTGATGAAAGGAGCAGGTTTGGTTCTCTACTGCACATGAAATGAGAAAAGAATAAAAAGGGCTTATCTTTCTCCAGTTTTGAGACCTATGGAACCCTACCACAATTTAGGGTGGCATCTCTACTTGGGACCCCATAAACTCACCTCCTAGAAAGGAAGCCCGCCATAAGTGATGCTGAAAGCTCTAAGACACGAGGTTATTCTTCCTATGAATCCTTTTTGATGCATCAGATTCGGTAAGTTAAAATTCGTTTGGAGGTTTTGCAGTGTTGAGAAACTTCTCTATGGGATAACTTTGTTGCTGCTAACTTTCCTTAATATCAGTCTTCAAAAATCAAAGTATCTAGAATTTTTTAGTCTCAAAGAAAAAAATAAACCTTTCCTTCCAGAATTTTGAGGATGTGAGTCTCCATTATCATCCAGAATTTAAAAGCTAAATTTAGGAAGTCTTTCCATTTTACGTATAAAACATTGGAGGATGAACTGGGCCTCTGAGATGTCCAGATTCTAGGTTTGAATTGCACTTTTTTCCCCAGCTTCTCCTGCTCATATGGCAGAAAACAGATGGCTAACTGGAGGTCTGTTTATAAAAGTACAGTGTTGAACTACTCGCAAGGAATAGGGTGTTTGGATAAGAGACTCTGGAGGTCCAGACCTGAGAGCAAAACAGCAAATAAGTAAAGCAGATATTGAAGGTACTTGGGAAGAAATCTGCAGGGGAAAAAAAAAAAA
>VXAK01026246.1:32021-102897 GCA_013399435.1 Arenaria interpres
AAAAGAAAAAAAAAAAGTAGGAAATAGTCTTTAAAGATAGATTAAAGAAATAACACTTGAACTCTAGTGGAGAAGACAGGAATGTCAGCAGATATTGTAGCATGTGAACAGGGTAGCCTTGGAGTTAAGCCAGAGTAATGTCAGCAGTTAAGATGACTGAAATACAGCACCGAAAGAACTTCACTTCCCTAGGTTAGCAGTGGGAACATTTTCACCAGAAGGGAAAAGACCTATCTACACAAGAACTGGCTTAAAAGTTGTTTTTATGTTTTATTCATACTTACTTTAAGAAATGTGACCATCTATATTCTGAGGGTGACCTGGAAAAATTTCTCAGTCTGTAAATACCATGAGACTGCAGAAAAGTTCATATCCTTTTACTGGTCCTTTTCTGGTTTTCTGTGGTCTTTCTCTTTTGCATTCTTGCCTCTGCTGGCATCCCAACCAAATAACCATGTTTCCATGTTTAACCTCTCAAAAGTGAGTTTAGCTCCATGATCAAGTTTTTCTGATATATATCAACCCCAGATTCATCACTTACATTCTTTTATTTTTAATTGCAATATTAAATAGCAGATAGCAAAGCAACAGTGATCAAACAGTGTAAAGTGGGTTTAAATTATACAGCAGCAGCTCAAGATCAAAGTTGTTGAGTGATGCCCCCTTTTCCACATACGTTTAAGCGGATCCCTACTGACTGACTACCTTCCATCAATGGCAGAATACACAAAAACAATAACTGATGTTTCTAAATTAGTCAAATATTCTATCCATCTATCTAGAACATGGTCATGGTTCAGTTTTATCAATGTTGTATCTTCAATTCATGTATTCAGGCTAAAAACTACTATGCCAGACTAGGATGTGTCCCATCTGCATGTGCTGTTGTGTGGTGCCCTCTCCACGACTGCTGCAAGTCAGACTACTGATTATGAGAATAGCTGCTCATTAGTGTTTTGTTGGCACTCAGTCATCCTGTTATGATTAGCCTGTGATCCCCTGACCACTGCAGTCACCCATGTAAATAATCCATTACCTACTTACAAGCAGCCAGCCAGATACATCATGGCTCTTTTTTTGATAATGAAAGTGCCCTGCATCTAACTATTAGTTCAATCATAATTAGATCATGGCTGACTTAGATAGGCTTCCTTTCTTCCTTTTTTTTTTTTTTTAAACCTGCAGCTCATGTAAAATTTTAGACACAAGCTTTTACCTTCATAGTGCAGCTTGCCCTCAGCCTGATATCATCATTTTTGCCTACAGCCAATTATTGAGTTGTGAGATGCTGACATATGTCATTTTATATGTCCTTCACATATAGGCTTTGGCAGTTGCCTTCAACAGCAAGAGCTGTGGGAACTTATCTTCTTAAATTTTTTCATTGTTTTTGCCCAATAAGCAAAGTCTGATCTGTCTGGTTTGAACCGTCATTTAGCATGCAAGCTGATATTTTCCATTGAAAATAAAAGTATTAACAAAAACAAAAGCATACAGATAGAACTAGGGATTTGTGTTGAAATTTTCCAAGGAAAGGGAAAACTAAACTTTTTGTGGGAGCTATTGCCTGTTATTCAGCAGTCAGGTCCATGTCAGAAACATTGTTTGTTATTAAAACTCATTAGAAACTTTGTATTGCTGAAAAAAATTGCAGTTCTTTCAGATTCTAAATCTTCTTTGTATCAACATTCGTGATTCTTTCCATCTCTCTTAAATTACTAAGTGAAGACAAACCCTATGCATAATCTCAATGCTTTCATTATCTGGCTCTCTTCCTATAGCCATCGGATATTAAATCGCTTTCATAGTATTGTCCCAATATTTGACATTTACCATTACAACATTTATCTTCCAGAAGCTACATCTTTGTTGACTTTTCTTCTAGAGCAAATATTTATTTTACAGCCTTTACTGTACTCATATCTAATCCTGCCAACCTTTCCAACTACAGCAGCCAGATATTATTTTTCAAAAACCTATTAACCTAACACTAATAAATAAGGACCTAGTGAATTTAGTCTTTTCCTGCATTGGTGCTAGTCCTGAGAGTCCACATTGCTTTGATTAAAGTCCCTTTATAAGCCATAAATGAGTAGCAGCTGTTCTTGACATCTCTAGGAAACTTGGCAAATTAGACCACCCCACATTTGACGAAGCTGCAGGTGGGAGATGACAGGCTTTGTTTGTGGTCTTCAAATCACTTCCCTCAAATTCATGTTCTGCATCAAAGCCAATCCTATTTTTAACATTTTGATGAAGAGACAAAATGGAAGGAAAAAGGCAAAAGCCTCTTAGATAACAGGGTTATCTGAGTAACTCTGTAACATTAAATATGATGCAGAACCACTATAAAGCTTTTGTATACATTGAAGCTTCTGCTGCCTGGAACATGTTGAATGATGGGCTGTATCAAAAGCTTGATGAAATAACAATATATCACACACGAAGTAAGAGACAATAAATCATGTTATGTAGTGTGATGAATGAATCAAAATGACTCAATGTTAAGTTATTGGAGAGAGGAACCATCCATACGTTCTGCCCCAGAACTGGTGCAGACATGGACAGTAACTACAGGGTTTGATTTGAAATTTTGAACATAAATTTGAAATTTTGACATTAAAAAAAAAGACTCTTTTCTTCCAGACATGCTACTCCTCTATTTTCTAATGTAATGCATGAAAACTCTGGATATTTGGAATTTTGCTTTGTCTTATTTTAAATTCTACCTTAAGCGCTGTAATTTGAATAACTTCATTTCAATCATTTATATACACTGTATACATTTGCTCAGAATCTATCATTCTAAATTTGCCCTGCAAAAATAATCTCCACTTAAATTCTTTGCTGCTCAGAAACTGAGATTCAGAATATAAATGAAATTTTTGTATTAAAGCTTTAGAAGTTGTATTAAAAAATTTGAAACACAGAAAACTTTGTCAAAAACTCAACACAGGCTTCCAATTGTTATAGCTCTGAAAATCACAGCAGTTTATTCAGTGACTATTCAGCAACATATGTATGAATTTAAAGGACAAGTTAAGAAATAATAACTGCTGTACTTGGTAACAGCTGTAGCCTCACTAGAAGCTCAAAATCTTGGAGTTGAGTGTGAAACATAACTTTCCTTTTGACATCTAAAAGTAAAATCTAAACAACCTGATGTTATTGGATTAAAAATACATTTTTAAAATTTGCTCCAACCACTGTTTGGTAGAATGACCGGCAATGGAATTTTCTTTGGACACTTAAATAAAATCACAAACAGAATAACAACTTGTTCCAATCTTACTTATTACTTGACAGAATACCTAATACTTTACAGAATATTGCCATATATCAATGTTAATTGTCTTTTCTAAACCTGCAAATTAAAGGAAGTAATAAAAAAACACCCAGACTTTCAGTCGTAGTTTAAATATCAGCTCAGTTACTAGAAAAAATCCCATTGGTTGGAGTGGTTTAGCTCATAGCCTAACAAAGGAAAACTGCACAGACTTAAAAGCATAATCTTGCAATTAAAAGCATATGGGTTGTCTTTGCCCCCACTTTGTGCTCTTTGGGGCCAGTATTGCATACCCTGAATTGCATAAGTCATTTATTCCCTTGGAACATTCCCCTGAGTACTATATCGCAGTCCTTAAAAATTTGCTATTCATTTCTTTTCAAACAATCTGCCTTAAAATTGCATTTGTTTGTTTTGTTGTGTACACTCCAACAGTCCCTTGTGAAGTGTATTTCACAGACAAGGACTGAAAAAAATGGTAGAACAATGATGCTTGGTAAACACATTAAAAGAAACGTATTGTTTTGAGTTGACTTTGACTGGTATGTCTTTTTTTCTCTGGCTCTCCCTCTGGATCCCTTTTCCCCTCTAATACACAGGAGCCTTGCTATTTTTCCCCATCAGCAGAGTGACATTGAAAGTTTACTTTCTATGAGAGAAATTAAAATGGGAGCTGCAAGAAACCTCCTAGCCATGGTCATATTTCTGAAAGTGTCTGACGATAAGGAGTTTTAAGTGCAGCTTCTTCTAGAGCTACATAAGGCTCAGTGTCTCACTTACAGGAAACTGTTTATATTTTAGCTTTCATTGGAAGAGCAAAAAAATAGAAAGAATAAACAATCCCACATTCTTTTAAAGTCTGCAACATCACAGCAGCCTGTATCCCAATGAAGAGTGGTCAAGGAAAGCACCTAGGCTGTTGCAAAGCTTTTAAAACCAACTAGAACTTCAAGGTTTACTCTAGGCTTCCTCCAAAAATTTGCAATTCTTAGTCCATTCAAAAAATTATTTTTCTGAATAACGTGCATACCATTCTCTTCGGACAACAAGAGTGACAGCTGTCTGTTCCTTTACTAAGATGTTCTATGTGCTGCTTCAGGCTGTTGCATCATCTGCTTGCTGTTAGAGCGTGCAGAAAGAAAGGCCAAAGGAAAGAGCTCAGGTGTATGTGTTGGGCAGACACCTCCTAGAACTGAGTTGTTTTTTAATGTATCAAACTGAGCAGACTTCCAGAGTACCCATGTCGCACAGGCTTTACAACAGAGTAATAGGAAAGTGCCCTTTCCTTCGTTGCAGGAAGGAGAAACTGCATCTCTGTGGCTAGGTCTAAACTGGGGGACCTGGGAGCATCCCTATGCTGTCCCCAGTTGTGTGCTTTTCTCCCTGTGTCAAGGAAATCTGGATACTTGAGTCAGTAGGGAGCTGTGGAACATAACCTGGGAGATGGAACGCCAGAAACACCATGATGTGCCACTGCCATGCACAAGGAGTCTGAGGGACTAGTAGGCTTGTCACAAATCAAATGAGAAACTGTCATCACAGAAAGGAATTCTGGACTTTTAGACTTAGCTCCTGATCATAGTTTTAGCCACTAGTGTCAAACAAACCAAAGCTCCTGCCTCAGCTGCCAGCTTCTAGGAATTTCCATATTTCCAGCAAAGGTGCCAATCCTGTCGGTAGTTCTGTCGTACACACCATAGTCAATGAGAAAAATGAAAAAGCCACTCAATACTGTTATTGATATATTGCTACCAGGCTGGGGACAATCCAAATCAGTGCCGTAAAGTTTTAGAGGTGAAAGACTGCATATAGATCTTTCTGTGTCGTCTTGTCTCTTATAAAAAAAAACAAAAGCTATTAAAAATATAATCTAAAACTGTTCACAGGTCTGACTTCAGAAAAACAAACAAGCCAAAGACTTCATGCACAATTATGTAATTAGGATTCTGTCTGAAACTGGCATTGTTCATTTCCATAAGAGAATTAGGCATTCATTACTTTCATTACACTCCATTCTGCTAATATGATTCATCATATATATTTAAAAATGAAGTCATTTAACTACCATTGGCCATAAACCACGCTTCTAATAAAAATGAAGCCATTTAACTACTGTTGGCCATAAACCATACTTCTAATTACTCACTTCACTAATGTTCATTTGTCATCTAATTTTTTGATTTTTCTGCATTAGACTATAACAAGAATAAAATAAGAGACCTTAGACTAATGCCAAAGGATATTTAGCTTTGATCACTGTAATCCATCAAATATCCTAGTGAGTCAAAATGGAATCTGCAATCCTCTTAACAATCATTATTGATTCAAAAATGGTGATATTTTGGGTAAGCCTGCAAGAAATATCATTTTGCTCTTGCTTAAATATGGGGAGTAATCAAATACATATACCTGTATTCTCTCATAGCAAATGATGTAAAGGCAGGAATAGATTAGACTGCAGCACACAATTAACCTAAGGCAGGCTATGGCATGGGAAGATATAATGCTGTATGGAACACTTATGCCCTATTAACAAAAAACAAGCTGATAGAATCGTTGCCTTAAATCAAATCTTAACCATCCTGGCCAATTACAACTCTGGCTGAGATGTGCAGTAAATGGATAGGACATAATAAATCTTTCTATTGTACCAAACATATCAAAATACAAATGTGCTTGACTGTATACTATTATCTTACAGCTGAGTCTCATGACACTTCATATCTCATTCTGCACCAAGCTTTTAAGCAAGCATATGCTAAATGGTTTAATACAAGTTCAGGTGGTGACGAATAGCCCCCTTTTGCCAAAGACATTTTCAGCAAGCTGCTGGTCACATAAAACGTTACTGTTTTTGTTACTTCAGTCTGCAAAGGCACAGGAGAATGAGTGAAGTTGTCATCTATTGCTGGAATCCATATCATGGATTGCTCACTTCACTGTGCAATTTTATTTTGAAAACAATGAGATAAAATTGATCAGGTTTATTTCATGTTTTTTCAGATAATAGCTAAGTGCCGTTTGTTTGTAACATAAAAATCCAAATAAAATCTCTTAAATCTTACTACTTCCACAGGACTAGCCTCATTCAGTGACTATCCTGATAACTTGAGCCAAAGCTATTGCCATTTACTGTAAGAAGTGATCTGTATTGTAAATTTGGTATGTTTTTCTAGTTTTGTAAAGTGATGTAAACCTGTATAAATGCATATTTATATACATTTATCAGATGCTGTCATTGCAGATATAATATTAGTCATTCTTCTGAAGAGAATGACAGAATTAAAATTAAAAGGCTGAATTTGTAGCCATAAAAGTTGATGCCATGACACTGCCTTAATGCCCACTTTCCAATCATTACATACTGTTTCTGTTTACTAAACAAGGCACAGCAGTGAAATGTTAATTCTAGACAAGAAGATGGTTTTAATGTCCCTTAGAACTGCAGAATGTCCTCACTCAGTTAGAATATAGGCTGACCTGGATGCTCATCTATAGTTACTAGTCAGCTGTTTCTCAGTAAGGCAGTTACCTTTGCTGGCTGAGTTAGTCTGGTTTCTCCTGGTTTTATCTCTCAGCAATACAGCAAGCGACGTTCTGCTTTATCAGAGACCATTAGCTTATTAAAGCAGTGGTCTGGTTAATGTACTGGGCAGAATCACAGCCATATATTAATTACGCAGTTCTTTTTAACATACAGTTGCTATAAAACCCCTTTCATTTCAGGCTTCTTATCAGCTGAGTATAACATTGACATCACAGTTGCCTCAACACTAGCCCCATCCCTTCTCTCTTTCTCCACTGGGTTGCAGATGTTAAATAGATTTTACTGGAGAAATGACTGGCACACAGACGTTAAGTGCACAATACCAGGCGGAGTGGGAATGTAGGGTGCTGTCAGAAAAGCTGCATCATATTTGAGCTGCCAGCAATGGAAAGAGGCAAAATTGTAATGTCTATGTGAATATCTTTTAAGAGAAAAGGGAAGGGCATAGCCAAACGCAACTGGAGCAAATTCAAGAAGCATCTGACTGATAAGAATTTGAGCATGTGTAATGTTATTTTTATGATAAACATTCTGGCCAAACAAGCACTTGGCAGATTTCCTCTGATGCTGTTTTTTAATGTTGTTTTTGGCCTCAGTTTCATTAGCCTGAAACATGTCGGTGGTTTTGTAAAAAAGCAATACCCGTAAATTACTCTTGTATCATAGTTGTCACGGTGATAAATGAAGAGAGATTAATTAAATGTATATTCAAATGAACTCCATGTACTTTGAAGGTTTTTTATAGGCTGGGATTTCACTGAGGCTTGGGAGTGGTATCATGGTGAAAGGAAACTTTTGTCTGGAAACTTCTGAAGTTTAAGTGTCTGGAAATACACAGGAGAAGGCACTGGAGGATTATGGTTTTAAACACAGCATCTGGGTGCCTCTCTGTGGGCTGCGGTGTTATTGCACTGCTGAGGACTCTTACAAGATACCCGCAGGATTTCATTACCTGTGATTATTGGTATCTGTCTGATGTTTATACACCTTGCAAAAATATGTCATTTTGAAATCACACTTTTGCTGCTTCAGTATTTTTGCTATCTTATTATGTGGTATAAACTATCCACCTGATATTCCAGTGCAGCATAGTACTTTATTAAATTACAAGGCAGATTAATGTTATGAGTCATTTATTATCCACATTTGAGGCAAAACACAGCCACAAAAGTGGAAATATTACCGTGAGTATGAGGAAACACAAACAGAGACTAGAGAAGCAGGAACAGTTATCAGCAGGTATAAGAGGAGTAATCTTCCATCCAGAAAAAAAGGAAAAACAAACCCAACACCAGGATCTTGGTGCTACTCATACTAGCATGAGGGAAATAATATGTCAGAAAAAAGTCTAGGTAATGAGTCCATACTTCTAAATACTTCTGAATTATAATGGCTATAACAGTTATAGTTATCACAGATCCACAGAGTGGATGAGGTTGGAAGGGACATCTGGAGGTCATCTGGTCCAACCCCCTTGCTCAAGCAGGGCCACATAGTGGCCCAGAACCATGTCCAGTCATGATTTGACTCTCCAAGGAGGGAGACTCCAGAACTTCTCTAGGCAACTTGTGCCAGTGCTACGTCATCCTCACAGTAAAGAAGGGCTTCTTGGTGTTCAGATAGAGTGTCCTGTGGTTCAGTTTGTGCTCATTGCCTCCTGTCTTGTCACTGGGCACTACTGAAAAGAGCCTGGCTCCATCTTCTTTACAGCCTTCCATCAGGTATTTATACACACTGCTAAGACCCCTCCTGTGCCTTCTTCAGTCTGAGAAACCTCAACTCAGCCTCTCCTCATACGTCAAGTGCTCCAAGCCTTTAATCATCTTTGTGCCCCTTCACTGGACTTGCTCCAGTATGCCCATGTCTCTTTTGTAATGAAGAGCTCTGAATTGGACCCCGTACTCCAAATGTGTTTCATCAGTGTTGAGCATAGTGGAAGGATCATCTGCCTTGACCTGCTAATGCAGCCCAGAAGGGTGCTGGCCTTCTTTGCTGCAAAGGTGCATTTCTCTCTCATGGTCAACTTAGTTTCCATCAGATCCCCTGGGAATCTTTTCTGTAAATCTGTTTTCCAGCTGGTAGACCCCCTGTGCTGGCATGTGGTCTTATTCCTCCCCAAGCACAAGACTCCCTTTGTCAAATTTCACAAAGTGTCTGTTGCTTCGTTTCTCCATTGATGTTTCTGTGAGTGGCAGCCCAAAGGTCTAGTGTATCGGTCACTCCTTTTAATTTTGTATTGTCTTCAAACTTGCTGAGGCTGCACTCCATGTAATTAATTAATATATTGAACAGTATTGGCTCTGGTATCAACCCCTGGGATATTCCACTAGTGACTGACCTCTGCTGATCATAACCTTCTTCATCCAGCAGTTCAGCCAGTTTTCAATCCATCTTACAGTTCATTTATCTACACCATACTTTATCAGTCCTACTAAAATCAAGATAAACAATGCCCCTGTTCTTCCTTCCTCCATTGGATTAGTTATTTCCTTGTAGAAGGCTATCAGGTTGGTGAGGCATCGTTTCCATTCTGTAACTTCATACTGACTACTCCCTCTTGTCCTTCATATATTTGGACTTGTTTGTTCCAGAGGGATTTGCTCCATCACGTTCCTGGAAACAAGATGAGATTGACTAGCTTTTTGTTCCCCAGATCCTTCTTGCCTGTTTTGAAGACAGCAGTGACATTTGCTTTCTTACAGTACCCCGATTGCCATGACCTTTCAGTGATTATTGAGAGTAGCCTCTCAACAACATCAGCCAGCTACCTCAGCAATTGTGAGTGCATACTGTTGGGTCCATGTGTCCGTCCACTTTGTTTAAATGTTCCTTAGGTTGATCCTCCTCTACAGAGAGTAGGTCTAGTTATTGCCCAATTAAGACTGATGATTCATTGTGCACTTTCAGAAAAAGAGAAAAAATAGACTTTGGCTTGAAGAACAGAAATCACAACAGAAGAGACACACAAGAAAAAAATCATTTCACTTATGTCACCATGGAACCAAAATTTAGAGTGAAGTGCACTATTTAGCATTAAGGTGTATGATAATGTTAGGAACTGGCTTCACTTTTAGTGTGTTCTTGTCTAGTTTGACATTTATTGACCACCTGTTGAAAAAGTTCCATTGCTTTGTTCCAAATAAAACATAACCCTAAAAGTTAAAAATATTCTCTTTTATCTCAAGTATGTGCTTTGAGAGGTGGGGAAAAGAGGCTGTGGTTTGCAGAGGGACAAGTACCATCTCTGTCACTACAAAGCAATTCCCTGTGACAGCGGTGAAGTCTGGGGCAAATTTTGTGGGAATATATTCTTTTTTTGGACTAAGTATTCTGATAAAATAGAGGATCTGTACCACTATTATTATTTAAGAATATATTTCAAAGCATTAAATGAAAACCAACAGCAGTGCTTCTTAGCCCTTCTTTTTTCCAGTATCTGTCATGGGCTGGATCACCTTGCCCTGGCTCGCAGCTCTGGTTGTGCTAACACTGTCCACCATTACAGGGTATTTCAGTACGTTTCACTCCAGTCTGAGAAGAAAACAGACATCAAAACATTTGAATTTCTCATGAGACTGGTCATCTAGCTTTTTTTCAGGGATTGTCCTTTCCTCCATTCTACAAGTCTAGCATCTTTGTAGTTGTCACTTGTCGTTACCTATCAACTAGTATTTCCTCTTCATGATTACTTCTTTTCTCATTTTCTCACAAAGATCATACCATGGAGGCAAGTTGGAAATTTTATAAGACATCAGTGAAAAGCTGAATATCAAGACAATGGAAAAAAGAGTTAAATATTTGAGTAACAATTCAAGGAATTTGTGCTTCACAGGAAAACTGTAGAGCTAGACAGTAGAAGTTGCATGGTGGGACATCCCTAAAACCTCACTTATCTCCATAGTTTGGGTCCTGAACAGCGTGCATGGGAGGCAGTCTCCTTCCTTATTTTATTAAATGCTTGGTTAGTGTGCAATATATGGAAGTAGTTCCAGAAATAAACATCAGAATCAGAGTGACTGCCCCAGATGAGTGGTGACAAAGAGTGTTTTCTGCTCTGTCTTCCTTTCTCTCTTATTCAGTGTTTATTAAAAAATTCTCTTCTCTTAAGTCAGTATTATTAAACTGCAGAATCAGGTTTCTCTTCTCTCTCTCTTTTCTTACTGCATTCCTAAATTTTTTCTGCCAAATGACATCTCTTCAGTAGGAGAAGTGCAGATACTCATAATACAAATTCTAGACTTAAAAGCCTAGAAAAAAATTCAACGTTGTCAGTTCCACTGGGTAGAGAGGTACTTGGTGTACTGGGCTGCTAAAAACATTCTCTGGAGTTGGCTTACAATAAACAAGAGGAGTGCAAAAGACATCTGGAGACTTGGGCCAGCAAAACTATACCACAACTTTGTTATGGTGTTCTCTAGATATTGAAAGAAACCCCTTCAAAAAACACCCTGTTCTTACATGCCCAATTACAAACTCCTCTTTGTTCTGTGTATGAATTCCCTTTATCACAGCTCCTGGCTCCGTACAGATGTGCTGTACCGTCTCTTTCAGCTGGCTAGTCCTTGGCCTTGCTCTGAGCCTCCGTCTGTTAGACCAGCTCCACTGCCTGCTTCCTTTCCACCAGCTAACTTTCTCAAGCAACAACAGAAATTCTTGCCAGCTACCCCCAGGTCTTTAATAGCAGTGTTAACTTTTGACTTGGTTGTCAATTTAGACGCTGCTGCTACAATAGCAGCAAGAATAGCTTATTTTTTAATGGAAACCGTGTTTATGTGGGCAATGCTGGTTTTCCTATAGTTCATGGCTGAGGGTGTAAATGAAATTTTCAAGCTTTCAATGTATTGGTTAAAATGATTCAGAACATTGTTTATGCTTTTTTCCACTGAAACAGATATAACTGGAAGAACAAGAGTTCAAAGTCAACAAGTTCCTCTTGCATGAATCTCCAGCAGCACAGCTGTGTGCTTAGCTTTACAGAGACCATTGTCAATGAAATTAGATAAAGAAGTCCATCATAAACCAGATTCTCAAAAAGTCCTGGACAAAATGTCCGTGAGATATAATATCTCAAGAGAGAGCAGCATGTTTGCCTTCAGTACAGAATAACCCCTTGATCACAATCATCACTGTAGTATATATGAAACACCTTTTAAAAACAAAGAGGAACTATTATCTAGAAGTTAATTCACCCATAGTGGACTTGGGAAAGTTAGAACATACATAAGGAAATCAGTTCTTAGGCAGATTGCTGAATCTATGCTCATCTTTAGTTTTCCTTTTAGAAAATGGGGATAACATTTTCTGATCTGGCAGGAGTGCCTGATGTGCTATATTAATAAAATGAAGAATAAAAATTCATAATAAAATTTAGTTGTACAACCTTAATTCTGCCTTTATATAGTCTGACGTGATATTTTAGCACTTGCTCACAGCTTGTTTTTTTTAGCAAATGTTATATACCATGCAATTTTTTTTAATTCCATCTAGATTCTCAGGTAGAACTTTAAACTCAATTGAAACCATGCCTAGGTTTTTTGGCTTAATGTAGGTGTTTCCTCATAGAAATGTTAGGTACAGAGTCTCAGGCAGGGAACTCTGCTCAGCCTAATGTAACACAAACATTTGAATGCCTTACTCAGCTGTCTCTGCAGGAGATCCAGACCTCTTAATTTACTACCTCTCTCCCTCTTCATGAGAAGATCCGGTTTAATTGGCTTCTGGCAGCTCAGGAAACCGTGCGGAAAGGTCTGGCATCTCCATCCCCTTGGGAGAAAATATAGCTAATGCTTACCGAGAGCACATTTAATGGTATGGAGCGTGCCAATGTTGCATTGTCTTTACATAATTGTCTAGAAGCCAAATCACTCACCCAGGAAGTGAGACCATTCTACACATCCACAGTGACCGAGCTGAGGCTCCAAAAGGAGGATCTAGCCATGGATTATTCTGATGAAAGCACTCTCCCCATACGTGCTGAGGGAGATGCAAGGTTTCAAACACACCTTACAGCAATGTGTATTTTTCATTAGAGCCTTGGCTGGGTTTATTAAAATCACCCCCCAGGGCAGGGACCAGAAGCCTCTCCTTCCAGGTTGTTGTCAGGCCTTTTGCACTCTCCCTGACTGTTGCACACCTGACTGACCTTCAACAGGAGGTCCACACTGGCTGACCTTCAACAGGAGGGAGGAAGGTATTTTTACTCAGGGCACTCCATGGAGCTCAGGGAACTCCTGTGGGATAGGGATATAAAGGGTCACTTCCTCAGGCTAGTAAGAATTGAAGAAGATCTAGATGACTTGGTGCATATACGAGAGCTGAGCAAAGCTGCCACTTCATCAGCTGAAGGTAATTGCATCCTTGACTCTTTCTGTGTCTTTGGACATCTCCACGGAACTTAAGCGGAACCGAAACAGCTGTCTGTCTAACCAGGATTGCACTAGAGCTCCCATCTTCGGAGAGCAGGCAATTCAGAAGGTTACAGGAACTGAGGTTGCTGAGGTTGCAGGGAGCTTTAAGCAAACTAGGGAAATACCTAAAGAGCAGAGAGACCTATATGGTTAAGCAAAGCAAGATTGCTGTCTTGCAACACTCTCGGTCTAGCCCTAATGTGAGAAGATTCTTCTGCAAATTTTTGTGAAGTAACAATGCAATTAGCGTGTTATTTATTATGTCTTTTTCAAAGACAGCACTCTCTAGTCACTAACATGACAACTGGTTCAACTGTTCACCCTCCTACTTGAAACAACAACAATAACAACAATAATAATAGAATAAACCTTTTGAAGGTATATTGCTAGCCAAAATCAGCTGTCATATATACTAGCACCATTGAATCAGCTGAAGGTGCAGTAGGGAATTAGGCTCAGCTCATATAAAAATTGGACACAAACTCCAGTTTGAGAATCTGCAAAAAGGTTGGTTTTGTGTTTTGTTACATTTTTTCTCTTCAGGTTTTGTGGTGGTTTTTGTTTCTGTTTTTGATTTTTGTTTGTTTGTTTGTTTGTGGTTTTGTTTTGTTTGGGTTTTTTTGGTTTTTTTTAATGTGCTAATGCTACAAATTCCCAAATGCTTAAAACTTAATCATCATCAGTAGCCGAGCAGAAGACTGAAGGACAATTGTAACAGAGCTGTTTATCTGCTTGGATAGGATTCATTTCCTCAGCCCTTATTTGACACAAAAACAGATGTACCTCTGTCATTCCTCTGACCTCTGTGGCAAGATGAACAGCCAGGCTGATACATTTATTGATCAGAGAAAGAAGCCCTCCATGGGAAATAAGCTATAGAGGCCTCACTGTGAAATTGAAGATTTAACATCTGTCCCATGCAGATGGTAATTAATCTTGAATCTGTAATACCCACAATTGGTTGGTTGACAACATTACTTTCTTAATCTGGGAGCATGGATAAACAAATGTATTGGATTGCTCTGTGGGTAACATTTTATGAATGTGTTATAATTGCATATGCAGCCCATAAATCAGATAGATTTCTCATCTACATTGCTAATTGTGTTTATTATTGGAAATGCTTCTCATATTGCTCAGTATTCAGTAACTGGTTGATTTCCCACTGTTGAAATCCCATACCCATGTAGGAATTGAAGTCTTTACTGCTGCAAATATTTTAGGAACTATTAAATATTCTCCCAATTCTAATTATCTGGTGCCTAGGTGCATGCCTATAACGGTAGCTTGAGTATTAATTTTTATTTCATTTTGTTTTATAGAATTTGCAATTATGAAATAAATTTTATTATCTCGATAATATTTGGGTTATAAGATGTTAATAGCTGGTTCTATGTCCCTTTCTGCCCTGCTACAGCTTTACTCTTTACACCTTTCCACTACTAGTTTGCGTTCTGAAACTGAGTTCCTTCCCCATATCTTCTTCTAAGGATTTATTCAGTGTATCACTGTAGATATATCCACCTTCTTGGCAGGCTCCTAGCACTTCCAAATCTTAATTTCACAGTTATTCCCATACATGTAGTTTACTTTAACTAGAGCAAATACTAGGTTACAAAATGTTGAAGTTGCTGAAATTAAGCTGGCAGACTGCAGCAAAATGAGATCTTCCAGGATCAGGGATGTTTGCAGTAACTTAATCTGTGTCCCAAAAAATTAACCAGAATTTTGAAAATATTGTTGGAACCTGGTTAAGCTCAGCAGTTTCAAGACATAACTATCTTATATGAATTACATGCTAGTTTAGGCATGTAATAATTCATGTGTGTATTTGGAATCCAAACCATGGTAAATTGGTGGTATCTTCTCTGATGTATGTCAGCAGCCTGGGGGAACTGGACAGCTTGTGCAGAGAAAATGCTTAGAGTCATGATAACACACCACAGCATTTGAATTAAATCACAGCCCTCACACCCTAGTGTAGGCTGCTTGACATTAGGATGTAAGGACAAGAAGGAAAGAAAGAGCTTACCCTTCTTGAGTTGTGTAGGCAGTGGTTTTTCTCCCACTGTTTTCTTCTCTGTACTGGCATTGGGAGTGCTTTACCTCATATTTCTGCCTGCACTCAAGCAGCATCAAAACAGAGTCCAACAACAATAATTAATTTCATCTTGGCCTCTGAACAGACACCAGCAGATGTCTGAAGCTTTTGATTTTCAGTCCTAAGTCAAAACTCTTTGAAGTGAATGGAAAGGCTGCCATTTACTTTAATGGGCTCTGCACCAAGATTTTAGTCGCTTACCAAGGAGGGGTTGATTTAAAACTGGCCACTTGCTAATGGAAGAGCTTGCATTCATTACGCTACTTTGAATGAAACTGTTCCATTAAACATTTGCTCCTTGTTTTCCTGAGGGAACACGTAGGTTCTAGAAGCTGGTGTTAAGTCTGGTCTGACACAGAATTTGCTGTGCCTCCACATTTATATTATTCTGACTTTAAAAGGTAAGTTATTGCTAGGAATTAGGAGCTCATGGCTTTTGTTGTGAGCATTTCCAAGCATAAAGACTGTACTTAGATGGTTTTGAAACATTCTGAATTGAGTCATCAATCTTTTGAGTGAATCTTGAAGTGAAGTTTGCCCTGGATTCTATTAGACTAGGACTTTTAAAATTTATGTTGCAGCTGTAGCAATCATCATTAAACTCATGTGTAAGTTTGCTAGACTACACTATTTTTTTGAGGAGTAGACAAAACATCAGCATGAATTCTGAAATGAAATCAAACTCATTATGCAATGTTCTCTAGTCTTGTATTTCAACTGATGGAGAGCTACAGGGTTTGTGGAAACAGGTAATGTCACTATATAATTCTAATAACACAAAATCAGAGAATCAAAATTCTAACAAACAAAAAAAAAAAAAAGAGAAGAAAAAATCTTACTTCAGCTAGTAAATCACTGTAGCAGCAAAAATATCACCAGAGTTGTAGAATTATTCTTCAGCAAAGAAGTAGAAATTCCTCAATAGCAATTCTGGTTCCATTATTTTCATAACAAAACTACTCCTGACTGTTGTTTTTGACTACTCTTTATGCTCTATTTCTTGTTAAAATTTATTGTATGACAACCAAAGTGTTTTTCTTTCCCCAAATTGCCTGACTACTTCTTTTTAAAAGAATTGTACACTTAAGTTTAAAAATAAGAAAGCAAACAAAGTTCCTTCATTTTTCATAATACTATCAGACTTCATTTTTTAAATTTACTGTCTCTGAGTACTCCTGCCAATAAAACTCAATAACAAAAATTTCTGCAGAGGGTAAGCATGAAAAGATGTGTGAGGATGGCCAAAATGAATTTGTTCTCGTAATAGAATGAATACTGCTAGGACGGATATAGTAGATGTATCAAGCTTCACAAAGTAAAACACCTGGAACTGCTAATTTAGAGGATGGCTATTCAAATTTCAGTGAGGAAGCTGGTGTGTAGCTACTCTGCAGTAATTGTCAACATGCAAGTCTTTAGCTTCCAGTAAATTTGGTGTGTTACGTCACAAAGAATGCTAAATCTCTTTTGCAAAGGTTAAGATTTACTCTGGACAATTTTCTATGGAAAGCAAAGCATCTTATAAATCTGAAGCATCATTTGCTCGTGGCAATTTGGGTTTTAGTCCATATTATCATAATCATTATGCATCTGAAAAAATACTGGAATTTATAATTTTCATGTTTGATCATGAGAATTGAATCATCAGTAAAAATCCAGAATATTACACTCATTATTTCACTATTTCAACCTCCAACTAACTGTATGTTCCTCTATTTTTTCCTCATTGGTATCTGTTGCTGATTGCAGCTAATTCAGAAGCAAAATCCTTAGGGTAGGAACCTGTCTTTTTTTGTTTGTTTGTAAAGTGCCATGAAGCCATGGGAATAATGTGTTGTCTTTAATGGCAGCTGACCTATAATATGTCAGATGAAGGATAAAATCCTTCATAATATGCCAATGTCTGGGGTCTTAGACCTGACAATTACTGTTTTAGAGGTTATTCATCTCCAGCAGCGGACTGAATTAACACAGAAACAAGCAAAGAAGTTGGACAAGCTTTAACTTCCTCCTCTCTGCCCATATAGAGACCATGATGGCAGCTCTGTAGCCTGATGTCATTTTTCACTATGTGCAGAACAAGGCCCTCCACAAAACATATCTTAGAAATATTTATTTATATGATATAATCTGAATATTCCGAACCCAGAGAGAGCTGGACTGTATTAGTAAAACAGATGTTAGCTTTCTTTTCTCTGGCCAGAGACATACGATCTAAGTACTGCAGAAATAGCCAGCATGGCTTCCAGATACTAGAGGGAAGAATCAGTGGGAATGAGAAAAGAATGTTTTAATTAAAGGATGGAGAAAGTCATGCTCCTTTGCCTCCTGGCTCTTTGGTGCATGTTTTCCAGCTTTAAAAAGCTAAGAAGTGCTGAGCTCCAGCTTGTCCTGATATATTCGCCTGGGTGTAGACACTGGATTTGAATCAAGACTTACCCACCAGAAACACAGTTCACAATGTAGAACATCTTCAGACACTGGTTGCAGCTGAGCTCTGGAGGACCCTTTAACAGTGCTTTAGCATTAGTCTGGAAGTCCTTCCAGAGTTAAAAGAAAGAGAAACTATAATCTATTTCACCAACAGTTTTCAAGCTAATACTAAGATTTGTACAACATGAATCCTTTAAGAAAAAATTGTCAGACTGAAGGACAGGAGTGTGGATATTCATGGCAAGGAGATATAGGGATAGTGGTGTTCAGCCCTGTTCCTGGAGCCCAGCATTTCATCTAGCAGCACAGCAGACATGGTTATTATCTACCATGAGAGGGCGGCACCAGTGGAAACTAAAAAGAATGGATTTTAATTTTGAAATTTTGAAGATAAGGTGAGGCATGAGGAAATACTGCCATCTGTCTTTTTCAAATACATGTGTTCAAGGAGATCTAGGATTTCTCTCCACTGGAAATTTCTGAGTTATAAAGAAAATACTAAAAGCGTGAGAGTACATATTTTTTCCTGCAGATAGCCTGAAAATAGATGTAATATCTACAATGTAAGTGCCACAGGCAAGATCCTTGGTGAGCTTAAATGGTCACTATGCCAATGAGTTCAGCAGAGGTTTTCAGTTTAAAACAGTACAACTTAGAAATGACAAGTTACTGTAAATACTTTTTATTTTACCTATTACAGGAATAAACAATCACATACGGTTTCCTATTTGTTCTGATTTTTCTTTCTAAATCTGCATTGTGCATGTGTACCGTAGCAGAAGTATATAAACTAATATGATTTATTCTAGAGAGAAATCAGAGAACTGATTTTCCCTTTTCCTTCAATTTTGGTCTCATTATCTCATGGAGACGAGATTCTTCCTGGCATTTACTTAAACCAAGAAGGATCTATCTGCAGTGTTTTTGCCACCAGAATCCTCTTAGCAACCATTTTACGGTTTTATGTAAAACCCACATCCTACTTCTCTGTGGTCCTTTATGTAGACAGTTTCTTCAGTGGCACATAGAAAAACTGAGGCATAAGCCAGCAGCAACAGAGTCTAGAAGAGGAGTTAGTACATTATGAAAATATGGAATATGGTGACACTACCCTAAGCATTTAACTAGCATGTGTGTTTTATTTCAGGCACGAATAACGTTCTAATTCTGCTTTTATCATCAATATAGACAAGTGGGTGCCTGCGAAAGTAAAAGTTACTCTTTGGCTAAGTTTAGGTTCCTAAAGATAGGTGGATCAGGTTCTAAGTAGCCTTCACTGAGCTTTGTCTTTCTTGTCGTTTTTTGGGTTTTTTTTTTTCCATCCAAGAAGTCTGCATCCCATGTCATGGTTATTCCAATACATTAAACCAGTATGTATTGGAATTTACATTTATTGCCAGTACACTGTGTTTTCTTTTTAACTTGGTTGCTTGCTTGTATGTATGTGTTTTGTTTTATAACGCTTAAGGAAAAAATTGCTTGTGGATTATAAAGCTCTGGTCTTGTATTACACTATTATTACTGGAACATATTGTTTCATATTATTCTTCCAAGATGAATCATGCATGTTGATTAATGAAAACAAGACTTTGTTGATGTTATTTAATCTTTCAGTGGGTGTTGATGAGAACTGACAAGAAACACTTTGAAAAGTCTTGTAAAGAGCTGTATTTATGCAGTTTTCCATTGTGTTCCTCTCATACTGTGTTCAAGCAATGATGCTTCATACAGCAACCCTAATTTAATATTGTTTTAGAAAGGGGGAGACAGGTTATGATGAGTAATGGAACAGTGTCGCTATAGCCTTGCATAACTAACCTCACTTTCATAACACGATTACTCTTTCTTGCAAAAAGTTGTAAACCAGGGAGACCAATTTTCTACTTAGTCTCTCTTCCTCCCACACCAAACCCCCCTTTTTCTTCTGCTTCCAGAGCTGAAAGAATCTCACTGACCTCAATGTGCTGAACTGTGTATTTCATATTCCTGAAGTGCCCAGAAACAGAACATTCCTCTGTAAACAAATACAAAGCAACTTGCATGAGACTGCTGCCCTCCTCAGAAGGAAAGCAGATGTGCTCTAATGAGCACTCTTTAAGTGCATCTTTCTGCACATTCTCAATATTTCAGATGCTGATTTTCAAATGAGGCACCCAAGGCAATATGCTCAAAAATAAATCAGCATTACAATATTTTGCATATTGAAATTGTTATGGAAGATCAGATAGGCATAAGTGCTATCCAGTAAATTGGCTTGAATTAAAATGTGTGTCAATAAAAATAAATAATACTGAATCATAAGTCTTCAACATATTTATAAGGGTTATATAGCAATGCTCACAGTCATGGCAATTCCACCTTGGTCAACAAAAAAAGTTATCAAAATGAAATCTGAAGCTGGCCAGTGCACGACCTATAATTCAGGAAAAAAAAATTTCATGGCAGAGCGCTGCATGGGGTTTGACCAGAAGCAATAGAATTGCTTGCTGGAAGCCATTCCACATGAGAAAAGGTTCTATGACATGACAGCCTGACATTACCAATATATCAGGAGCTCGGTGGACATAAAGGACCTTGCCCTGCAAGAAGTGCTAGGCTGTCCATTCGTGAAGTGTTTTGGTGTTTCAGGCAGCGTGAATAAAACAAAAAAGCCTCACTGTTTTGCATTAATGAGCAATTCACTGACAATGTCAAAGAATTCCACATTGTTCCTGGACTGCACACTTAGAAGGAAGAAAGACGCAAAAAAAGAAATCTATCAAAAGAGTCTATAAGCATTGATCAGACTGTAGCCACTTTAAATGTACAGTCTTCATATAGACAATTTCTAGAGGTGTGTAGGTCTCTGTTTGTTTTGTCCACTCTTCTAAGACAAGTAAATTTTTCATGAAGTGTCTGATGAATATAACTGGCTTTATAAGCAAAGAAAAATTCTCTTTTGATCTTTATAGAGAAAGAAGTGCAGTTGGAAGACTGGATAATTCAAGAAATAGGAGCTAATTTGAATTGATCACAGCACAGTGACTGGGAATGATTATTACTTGGTAGCTATTTAGGAGTTTATAAAAAGAAAAATATTCAAAGTTTCTTTGGGTGCATTTATGAGAGAGATATATATATACATATACATATAGAATCATTTAGATTGGAAAAGACCATGACAAGATAATCAAGTCCAACCATTAACCTAGTACTGTCAAGTTTACCACTAGACCATGTTACTTTTACATGTCTTTTAAATAACTCCAGGGGTGGTGACTCAACCACTTCCCTGGGCAGCCTGTTCCAATGCCTGACAACCTTTTCAGTAAATAAATTTTTCCTAATATCCAATCTAAACCTCCCCTGGCACAACTTGAGGCTATTTCCTCTTGTTATATCACTTGTTATTTGGGAAAAGAGACTGACGCCCGCCTCGCTACAACCTTCCTTCAGGTAGTTGAGAGAGATAAGGTCTCCCCTCAGTCTCCTTTTCTGCATGCTAAACAATCCCAGTTCCTTCACAGGACTTGTTCTCTAGATCCTTCACCAACTTCATTGCCTTTCTCTGGACAAACTCCAGCATCTCAATGCCTTTCTACTAGTGTGGAGCCCAAAACTGTACACAGTATTTGAGGTCTGAATTGAGTGTTTGAGGGGCCTCACCAGTGCCGATTACAGGGGACAATCACTTGTCTTGTGGTGCTGGCCACACTATTTCCTATAGAGGCTAGGATGCTGTTGGCCTTCTTCGCCACCTGGGCACACTGCTGGCTCATGTTCAGCCGACAGTCGACCAAAACCCCCAGGTCCTTTTCTGCCAGGCAGCTCTCCAGCCACTCTGCCCCAAGCCTGTAGCAGTGCATGGGGTTGTTGTGACCCAAGTGCAGGACCTGGCACTTAGCCTTGTTGAACCTCATCCCATTGGCCTTAGCTCATCCATCTCTCAGATCTGCCCAGATCTCTCTATAGAGCCTTCTTACTCTCAAGCAGATCAACACTCCCACCCATCTCAGTGTCATCTGCCTTATATTTGTTTACATGCAAATTTTAAGTTTCTAGGTGAAATTCAGTGATCTAAGTGTGATCAGATCTGAAGCATAGTTGTGGGTTAACTAAGAATGCCCAATGGACTGACATGATATTTTATAGCATCACTTTTGTGATATTCCAAGCTAGCGAAACTGAGACAATTTTAGAAGAAACAAACAATGCTAACAGATTGTGGGAAAACTACTTGAACATGCCACTAGAACCAGAATATTACAGAATTTGGGACTGAAGCCGACACTGCACCAGAAATACTTGGCCACAGCCATGGTAATAAAATTTTTCAATTCCTACCATCTGTACATTTCTAATAACTTTAATTTAAAGCAGATCAATAACCAGCAGAGAAGAAACTCAGTACTGTAAGAAGCTGTAAGAAATTTACAGTAGTGGAAGAAGCTGTTTTGGAAGTATGAAAAATGTCTCCTCCTTTTAGATATTCGTCACAGTTCAGACAATAAATATCTTAGCTCAGTACTTTCTACTAGAACGTAAAAAGTCTAAAAATTAAATTGTAAGGATCTACTCTACAGCCCTGCAAAATCAGCAGAGTGTTTCTTATTGATTGCAAAGTCTTTGGGTCAGGAGAACAGATTTTGTAGGGGATGAAGAACTTCAATATTTTTCTTTCCTCATGTTTGTTTTAACTAGCATGAATGAGACCAGTTATTGTCGATTTCTGTTGATATAGCATACACACAATAAAAGGGTAGACTTCTTACATAGAATAAGACTCTTGTCCTTCATATTTTTGGTGTATATGTGGATGATATTCTTTTTCACTTATGTGGATTTCTTCTTGAAGCTGGAATTAGTAGAAAAGAAAAATCTGACATGATTTTGTATTCTTAAAAGGCAAAAATACACCCTTAAGAAGGAGTTCAAGAAAGGTTTAAATGTAAGAATTCAAATTTTCCCATTTCAGACAAGTACTAGTGAAGGACAATGCACAGCCAGTACCAAAATCCAGAGGTTATGGTCAAAATTAAATGTCCTAGATGGAGCTGAAATAACAAAATGACTATAACAAATCTAAACTTGATTCTGGCACGTGGGTTATATCAGGGAAAAAGGGGGATTGACAGAGGTTACTGATGATTTAGTGATTGCTGGTCACTAGAATACTCTTTGAGCTTATTTGAATGTAATTTGGCACACAACTACAGATTACCTACCTTGCTTTAGTGACTGCAGTGGGTTCCTGCTAAGCATAACAGTATGAAGTAGCAAAGATGAAATAAGGCAATTTTTTGGATCCTAATCAGAGCACAGCATGAAGATCAGAGAACTGGCATCTGAGTTCTTTGCCCTGAATAATCTGATTCCTTCCTTTTTCTTGGTATTCCTAATTCAAAGTATACCTCTGCCATAAGTTTTCATCGTTTTTTTAGTTAACAGTGCAGTATCCAGATTGGGACAATGTGTTCTCTCTACTGCAATATACTTTAAGGATTTAACTGTTTAATTTCATTTTCTTTTGAAAGCAATTAGAATTAATACTTTCTGGTCCCTTAACAACCTAGTTTATTATATGAATTAAGAAATCAACATTTTTGAATAGAAAACAAGCTGCATTCCAATTTTTCTGTGCATCTGACCAGACCAAACAAAATATTTTAAAGATGCATGACTACCTGGTCATTAAAACACTTAAAGGATTTAAGGACAAAGATTTTTTTTCAGATTCAGCTTCTCTCTCTCTCTTTTTTTTTTTTCTTTTTTTAAATATATATATGCATTTCTTTGACTGTAGGGTATTACACAGTCTTCAGTGTTGCCCTGATCCTGTGTTGTCAGAGCAAGACAACTATGAGAAACCCACTATAAAGTGTACTTTCTCTCAGCCTGTAAATTTTACCTTTTAAGTTTAAAGGAAGCATACTGGCTGATTTTGAACAGCCCATTTTGTGTTCATTCAGCCAAAAGTAATTTTACAACATGCAGTGATGAGAAGATTAAGTCATTTGTCCTAGTTAGTGTGTGCTGCACTACATTCTAGGGGAGAAAAATCCTCAACAAGCAAAGCAACATGATTTCTTTAGCTAGCTTCTTTCCTGCATTTATCAGAGAATCCAAACGTGTCACAGCAGAAATATTCCTGCTCCTACAGACTTCTAGATCCATATTGGATTTTTATGTAGATGAATTGCTTAGTGAAACTGCTGGATATGTATGTAAGTACAAGTCTGATACTTTTTCTAAATACCCCTGTCACCACTGTCCAATATAAATGACATCTTCTTCATTACCTCTCATTCATTAATGAAGTACTAGGCACAAAGATATAAACCTGACTGGTAAAGCCAAGTTGTATGGATCACGCCTCTATTTAAAATCCATTTCAGTCACAATGGGAGTTAGAATCAATGTTGGCCAAGATGGGAGCTATTCTGTTCACAAAGGGAAATAGGGAGGCAGTTGGGGTGTTGCGGAAGAAGCTGCACTGCAGCTCGAGAGTTTCTCACCTTGCAGTGCAAGCCACTTGCCTCAAGAGGCACTCAGTGTATCACCCTCTAAATGGTGCGGATATCACAAGTGCTATTTGGGAACTGAAGCCAACTAAAGAAAAGAAGAATAAAGAGATTGAATCTGTTTAGGCATGGAAGGAGTACATCCCTCCCTTCTGTGTTTTCTAAGTTACAAAGCTGTTGTCATGGAGCACTTCAGTCATTAAAATAGAACTTAAATAGTTGTTTGGATTTGTGCTGTCCAGGAGATTGCTAATGGATTATATAATTATAACAATTTAAAAATCCAAATGTTCCCATAGATTTCAGAAATACTTTAAAGTAGGTTCAACTGAATGTACTTCTCAACCTTCTTTGTTTTACTTCTGCCTTGTTATTTAGGGGGTTTTGGGGGTTGGGGGTTTTTATTGGGTTTTTCGATTGTTGGCTTGTGGTTTTTTTAAAATCGTTATTATTATCCCGTGACCATGAATCTGAACAGTAAGAAATTTTGCATGTTATTGTGACACTGTTCTCACGCACTTGTCAGACTCCTTGGTTTGCTGGGAAGCATGGATCTAAATATGAGCGGTTTGGCAAGGCTGTAGCTATTGAAGCAACTTAAATGCGGATTCAGTGGTGGGATAAACTGGTGCAGGGTTTCCATGGAAGTTCACAGGGGAGTCTGTGATGCTCCTAGCACAAGTCAGTCAGGGATGCAGTGTATGCTTATGCTATCTGCATCTTGCAAAGGTGAATGCTTTTCAACTCCACTTTGCAAATGTCTTCCCTTGTCTGTCCATGTGGCTCATACTGCATGAAGCTTTTGACACGTATCACTCAGGGGTCAGTGTGGCTGATGAGCCATAGTGTACATGAACAGTGTACACAACTCTTTCATCTGTGGTTTTCTTTTTTTCTCAATGCTAATAAATGAAAAACCATATATGGAATTTAAATTGCTGGGACTCTCTCTCTGTTCCTTTTGAAAATTAACTTTTAATAACCCTTAGCCAATAAAATATTGGGAGGATGTTGGAGCTGTTTAATTTCATGAGCATCAGTAAAATACCGTTTGTAATAAACTCTGTATTTAGTGCTAGATATCCTGTAAAAATTATCTGCAGATTTATCTGCCTTCTACGAAATAAATTAACGTCTATCACCTTGCGTGTGCCCATTAAAATTTTATAGAATAGATAGTGCAAAAAGCTATTTAAATCATTGTAAGATGTTTTCTGGTTATTTTATGTTGATACACTAAATATAGTTGTAGTGAAGAAAGAGTGCAACTCATGGTTGAATATTTAAGTCAAAGTAGCAGATCTATGAAACACATTTCTTTGATTGAGACAGCAAAAATTATCAGTCAAATCATATTTTCCTTTAAATATGAGTAATTGTTTGACAGATGTGGCAAATGCTGTTAGCTGTGGTGCGTTGGAGGTCTTAACCTAGTAGCTGCCTGGGTTATCACTGATGATAATGAAGAAGCTGTAAAATAATGGTAAACAGCCAAAAATGATGAAAACAACATAGAAAAAAATTAGTAGAACTCAACTAAGCCAAGGAATAAAATAGAGGCAAAACAAATAATTTCCTACTGAAAGTGGCCCAGTTCAACCCTATCGGACTCTGAATAAGACAATGGATTTCTGAACGTTTGACTAATTCCCAGTTCCCAGTTCAGAGTTTATTTGGTTTGGATTTTATACTCTCCCTTTAATTTTTTTAGGTGGTAATTTTGCATGGGTTGTATAATTTCTAGAGAATCACTTTATCACAGAAAAGGGATTTGGCAATGAATTAAAAAAGAAAAGTCTACCAGCTACCGTATTTCCAGTTCTTTCAATTCTTCCTCAAAATCCACGCATTCTTTTCTTACACTCTCCTCTACCTTGGATCCTGGCTACACCACATAGTTTGTTCTGTCTCTTTGCACACCTACGGTGCTACTACATAGGGAAAGAAACTTGAGCTAAATCCTCAAAAGAGATTTATACTTAAGTGTTCTGGTACAGAAGTTTTCTGTACACTTTTGGTTATGGCAATTGAATGCTGATGTGTTAGGTACCTCTTTCACAAGAATTTGGTACTTAAACAGAGCTTTATAGAAAATAGCCTGTGAGTGAGAAGACACTTAAGTTCACCACAAAGAAAGCTGAGGAAAAGCGTAATACTGAGGAACTGTCCCTCAAAATACCTAACTGAACAGGAGCAAGTTCTTCCATATAATATTTGCAGATATGGACCCTTTCTGAACAGACAATAATATCCAGTCCTGGATCACAAGAGAAAATAAAACCAGAAAAACATGAAAGAATGGAACCACTGGTAACGGTTTTATTTTATCAGTCAACTGATCAAATTCAGAGATGTGAGAGAGTGAACTTCATGTACTTCTTCCTCTGCAGTAGACAGAGAAAATGAGGCTTTTTACACCCAATACAACCATTTTTCACACAACAAAACAAAACAGAGAAAATTCTATGAATAGAAAGAATGTCACAATTCATGTATATGTGTTGCTATTAAGAAGCCTATTTTCCTTTCTTCAGTTAAAATGGCACTTCAAGCTGTGATCTGTTACAAAGGCACAGAAGATACAAATTGACAGTTCCCATAAGCAGGGGAATCATATACACTGTGTATCCATCAATAATAGGAAATCTTCCCATTGAAGAGTCACTGACATGATTTTTGCTTTTGTTAGAAACATGGGTATTAGTTTTTCTAAAGAATTATTAATGCAGGAGATGGCACATTTTCACACTCTAAAGATCTTTCTTTATGCTTTGTACACTGCTTTAGTCTTGACATGTAAGTTCAAATATCTCATCTAAAAATCTAATATTTAGTTACTTCAAAAGGATCCACTGTTTGTATCCCCTCTTCAGTACTGGTAGAAGAGCATCAGAGGGCAAGCTAGCAGAGAACTGCTTGGAAGTCCAAGCATCACTTCATCCCTGCCTCCCAAGCTTCCTGACAATTCTGAATTACTTTTTCTCTACCAAAAGTACAAATCTCAGTTTCAGCCTAGTATGGTGGGGCTGAATCAAGAATAGTTTGTTTCCTACAAAGGTTTCCTTTCACCTTGTTGTGAATTAGCCTTTCACTTCATATCAGGGTAATGCTACTCCCCTTCCCATCCTCTGTGCATGCCATCTCTCTGCTATACAAGAGATGGAGAAGTGTGAGTCTAACACTGTGCAATGCTAGGAACAAACCCCTTCCTAGCATCTCTTTGCTGCAGAAGTAGCAGTGTATAAAAAACTGGAAAAAAATATTTGAAGTTCTGGCCATTCCTATGGTAATAGAAAAATGTATTTCATTGTGGTAAAAATACTTAAACAGGTCACGACCCATAATCTGATGAGTCCAGTCAATATTCTTCAACAAAAGAACAAAGAAAATCCCATAACCACCTACGACAGGGTTTCTGATCCATACATCAGAATCAGGTATGCAGATCATTTGCAGGCAGGTGTAAGAAGTAGATATTTGGAGAGGTTCCTGAAAAGCACAGCTTATTTCTAGATATAAACTTCCTCAATAGTTAGTGGATAATTCAAGTTTTAACCCAGATTTAAATAGGTGAAAGTTAATCAGAAAATGAAGAGTGGGATCTAAACTTTTCCAGTTGTCAGGTGGGTCACATCTAAACTATTGATTTGGTATCTTTCCCAACGGAAAATAAAATAGGATCTTCTCTAAGGACAGCAGAGCACATCAGACATATGTGTGAGGAACATCTTGTTTATTTGCATGATAATGGGAAACACTATTCATTATAATTAAGTTTCAAAATAAGAATATGCTAAGAAATCTGTATTCACTACATTTCCTCTGTGAATTCTGTAGGGTGATGAATAATTACTCCCACAATTTTTATTCCCCTCTTGAGATTTCTAATTCCTTTCTCTGAAATCAGAGAAGGGTTGGGGAAAATGCACAGCTCATTTTTCATTGCATTTTCCAGTGGGATTATGATATTCATGGACTTTTCCTCTCTGAATTGGTATGTGTTTCCCATTTTTTACCTGCCAATGTTCAACTAAAAGAGTAAAAACCCCCCGATTTATTTTAATGTAACCCTAAAAGAAATGTCAAATTAGGCTACCATGGGACTTTAACAAGTATCTCAAAAATAGACATAACAGTCAAGTCATTATTGTTAATTTACTATGGAAGATGATAACATATTGTGAAATAGCTATAAGTCAAACAGAAGCATGACAGAAAGATCCCTCCTGAAGTTCATGGAGTTCATTATCCTTTCTAGGTATTGCCAATATATATTGACCTAAACAAGCTGTTGGTCTAACATGGCAATACTGGAAGCACAAAAATCCTCAGCTAATTCTAGCCTTGAGAATGCAAGAGAAGATAAATTTGGTGCCCCTTACAATCTGAATTGATGTGCATTAAGCACATGCTGATTAACATCCTGAGCTGTAGCATAACCAGCCAAATGTCATGCAATGGAGCTTTATTTGACTGTGGAATACTTAAGTATTCTTAAATTAAACCTCATGGAAAACCTTAAAAGTAAACAAGATCAGTAACAAAGATCAACATCAATGTGTTCGAATCACTACTGTTAAAGTATTAAATGCAATTTTAACAGTCTTTTCTTTGGATATTGAAGCCGGAAACATTAAGGTGAAAAGAAGGAAATGCTACAAGATCTATGTCCTAACGTAACCCAAAATATTACACGACAAAGATTTGACAAAGACTCTTGATATGGGAGGTCTGAGTTATATTGTACAAATCACTTGCTAATAAGCTCTTGAGGTAGGAGAACACGGCAAAAGGGAAACCCCTATCGATATGTTTCAATATGAATTGAGAACATACAGAAAAATCCCAGACTTTGGTCCATCCATATAAGAACACCAATGTCCATCCTTTTAAACACCTTCATTTGATGTTACTCACAGTATGTAGGTACCAAAGGCAGATATTCATGACCAAATAAATCACTGAGATTAACATTCCCTCATAGTCTTCAGAGATACCTGGGCCACAGTAACACAGACTTACATGGAAGTCAAGCCAAATGAATCTTTACCCAGTATCTCTAGGTAGTATCTACCCAAGCATCCACAGCTGTGAAATCTCATTAGAGCACACACTCTTTCAAATCTGTATCGGATTCATGCCTAACTCTCCTTTGATGGAGTGATCATTAAACTGAGTCCCGCTAACTTCTGAGTAAATAATTTTATCTTGAAATAAATTATTCTAACAATGCTACAGTTCAGTATTAGAAATACTGTAATTATAAAAATTGCATTTGGGTAAGCTGCTCATTATTTTTGTAGTATTTGGATACAAAAGAATATTTGAAATGGACTATCATGTTCCAGCTGCAGTTTATAAAGAAATAGCATTATAATATTATCCCAGCTAGTATAAGAGTATGAGTGATGAGTTTTTCATGCCTTTACCCATCAAAAAGAAAAGATTCAATTTGACCTGACCAATTTCTTCACCCTGCTGTCAGCTGTTGAGCTACTGTTGCTTTGTTTTTTCCTTCTTTCTTACCCTTCTAAAGTTGCTTTTGCTAGTTTGATGAATCGTCGTTGTGTTATGGAGGTGAGACAAAGGTCTTACGATTTCAAAAAAGTGACTTCTCATCCCTGCCAGTCTGAAACCCACCTGGGAAATACACAAAAGAGTAACCCTCGCATTCAATGTGACAGCTTTTATAAGTCTTGAAGTTGTAGCTTGATAACTTGTTTTTACTTTGACAACTGGGGGAAAAAAAAAAAAAAGGCAAAATAATGTATGAAAACTTCCACAATGTCATTGGGTCAGCTCACCCAATTAAAAGATGTCATCTGGATGACAGAAGTAATTTTTAATTATAAGAATAACAGTCTGCGTCAGGTAGTTAAATGTATTTTTCAGTGGACTAGGAAGTTTAAAGTACTAGGTACTATCATGCCAATGTAGAAAACAGTAACATGGAATCTTAGTGTAAATATGCTAAATGGAAAAAAACCCCAGACACTCATGTTTTAGTTTTCACAAGGTCTAATGCATTGCTTTCTATTTATTGTAATTGATAAGCTAATACTAAAGGATACTATTAATAATTAATTAAACAAGTGGTTTCTGCCATTTCTTCTTTACCACATAAAAAAATGCATGAATATTTTGTTCATATCCATTATATATTGACAAGTGCCATCCTATTTCTTTGTATTCTGATCCCTAGCAGGAAAATTCTTCTGGGACAAGGGCAAAGAACAGACATAGGACAAAAGACCTCTAATTTTGATCCAAGGCTCCCCTATCTCAAATAGCTGTCTGAGATGGTTGTTGTAGCAATTTCCAGTTATTTCTTTCCAGTTACAGATTTGTGTTTGGTTTCCCAACCCTCATGCTCCTCCCTGCTAATTCACCCAAGCAGGCTCACCAGGGTCAGTTGTGGTAACACCAGAATACTCAGCACATTGAGCAGCTGCCCAAATCCAAAGACTACAAAGTTCTGCTACATCCATGCAGTTCACTGTTCCTCTGAACAGCTGCAGACACAGGAGTCAGGTATTTCTTTCATTCAGCTATGACATTACTGGCTGCTCATTTGTCTGCTCTTCCTGGGAACTCGTCATCCTAACCACCCAGAATCAGAAGTTCTGGCAACCTCCCATGGATGCAACTGAAAGCCAATTACTCAACCACCCAGCAAAAGTAGTATTTGCTTCTGGCAAAAAACTGAACTGTTATCTTTTCATCACCAGCATTTTGCCAAAATATATCATTTCAGTACATCTTCCTGATTTTCCTGGGTGACTTCTTGTGGGTTGGGCAATTGAATGTTTTTCATTGTAAGCAAGTTATCTTTTGATTATAAAGGAAAATGATCCATATGATAGACAGTGGAGAAGAAACTGGATTAAAACAGAAGGTGTTAGCAATGGGTAGGGGTAAATTATGAAATCTAGTTTCTGGAGAAGAAGCTATATATAACAGACTGTGATAGGAGAAATGAGAAAAGCAGAATTTTCTCCAGAGTGTGTCCTGATCTACATTTGTCCCTTAAGAAAATTTGTTTAATTAAACATCTCAAATTTCAATTTAGAAGGTCCTTGGAACTAGATATTCATGCTGCAGACTTCCCTTCACTGCTTTTTTGTCCTGTGTGCTACCCTCTAATGCAAACTCCAGGTAGATGGTAAAATCTCTAGGGTAAGAACTGCTCCTCCTGGTCTGTGTTTTTTATACCCCAGATTCTCATTTCAGTGGGAATTTGGAATTTGGCAAAGGCCAATAAGTTTAGGATTGCAGCTAAGAGGTTAATAATTCCTTCAAGAGAGTGGAAATTTTGGCTACCCCTGGATCATGTTTAGAAGGCTGGGATTAGGCTGATGGACAGTCTGACCCTGCTCCATGTGTAATTGTTGTCACCTGTGATCTGTCTGTGGGTAACTGTCCACATATCACAAGGGTAACTTAAGCTGTTCATCTCTGCAGACCCTTTCACCTTCCTGGCAGGAGACATTAAAGCTCTCATAGAAAAATAAATAGAATGTTGTTTCTAACCATAGATTTTGGATATTGGAAGCTGGAGAGCTTCTTTAAAATATATCACCTTTGAACCAGTCTAGCAGAATGCATTTCACTGATTCACAGAAATATGTTGGTATCCAAAATAAACAGACAGGCACATGCAACCTTCTCTATATGTGCAACATGCCTATCAGAGTTTGCAATGAAAATAAAACTTCTTCAGCATGTGTGACAAGGTAGTGTGACCTTGATTTTATTTTTTTTTGCCCCACCCGGGTGCTTTCAAATTTGTCTCAAGTTGACATCAGATTGTATCAGCGTAGCGTGGCAAGTCATCAATCCTAGACACAGATCTGCACTCAGTGTGCTGACCAGACCAGTCCCTTGTGTTCACACTGGATTGAGAAATGTAGTGTTAAATAAAACACTTCACAAGTGACAGATCCTGCTACATAACAAGTTAATGAGTTCCCAATTAAATCTAAATTTAAAAAGTTTTGTTTATCCTGGGTATGCTCAGAGGCTTAACAAAGCAGTTAATGTCATAATTCCTAAAGTAAACACATGATTTCATTTGTGTTACTGCTCTTATACTTTTGAATCCTTAATTGAGCCCATTACATTTCAAACCCATTTTTTTTTGCTTTTATCTCTTTCTCTCTCATTATATTTGTAACACTTCATTTGACACCATTTTTTAATTGCAAGGTGGGAACACAAAGCCAGGACATGTATATTTCTTAACGATAGTGTTGATGCTGCCCCAAATGCTCCCAAACTCTCCTATTCCTTCAGCTGGACACATTTAAAAAACTGATTACCAGTTTCAATTTTATACTACTGAAACTCATCCTCACTTTGTCTTCTTCGTAGTTTTCTGTAGCATGACACTGAGAACATGCTTAAAATTCAGGCAAGGTTCTTAAGATTTCTTAAATTTAAATAGCTATTTAGTTTGCAACTCAGCCTCATCCTTGGCTGTAAAATACCACACAAGTAGATAGGCTTTGGTGCTAGCTGGAAGTGCTACCTTGCTACTAAACTAGCAACTGCTGTATGCTAACAATCATGGAAATCACACTATTAATTGCTGCTTAATTTTGTTTGCAGACCTGTCTTATGCAGGTTGATATGGCAGATTTTTTTCTCAGTTTCATCAGCTGAGTTTCTTAGGCAGAACAACATTTCTTGGGTGGAAATGCTCTCTCTATATAAGAGACCAGACCTTGTCCTTATACACAGACGACATTTCAAGAGATTTTTTAAATTTTATTTTATTTTTAAAAAGTATAAATCTGCTAGAGCTTCATCTGTGAGTTTAACTGCACCACCTGAGATCTGTAAGCTCAATTGAACTACAAGATTTCATATGATTCTAAACTATGGTTCAGTTTACCTGAAATTATAGTAGGAAACTTATAGTAAGTATGACACCACTGCTAATGTATTAATAAAAAAATACTACAAATCTTTAAAAATAAATATACTATGACACTAATTAGGCCAGATTTCTTGTTATTTTGTTTTCTGTGTTTACAGTCATTATTGCATGGAAACACTGAAAAAATATTTTAACTTGAAAGGTCTAATTTTAACTTCAGAAATAATTTTTCCATTGAAGATGGAAGGTTGTGTCCTTTCCTCATGAGCTTAAGCCGCTGAAAACAGCTCAGGAAAATTCTGGTTGAGCCTAGGACCGAAGGCTATTTCCCACTGACATGGAAATGGGCAGAGGACAGCACACTGCCAACCTGCCTCCCACATCATGGGCAACTGTAATTTCAGCACGACAAGCTGAATTTTTCCCATGTAATACAACCCCCTAATTAGGATCTCTAAATTAAACACCAGTTTCCTCAGCGGTCGATAGACAAACTTGGGCATGTTGACTATAGGTGTAAAGTGGGATTTCTATGTCAAGTAACTTTGGCCCATGTAAATTCTTAATGTTAGCTAGGATTAATCTGTCTTGGGATTTTTTGTTTTGTTTTGTTTTGGTTTTTTCTGTTATTGCCATCATTAAGAATAAAGAATACCTACCTACTCCCAGTAGAACTTGAAATTTTAAGTACAATGGGGGAATCATCTCTGGGGCGCTGTGTTCTACCCTGGAAATGTTTTGATTTTATACTTTTCCTTTATGTGGGAACAATGCGATATATTTTTAATAAAAATTATATTTTCGGAATTATTCCACACAATGTTGCATCTTATGGAACAAAGTTACAATAGCAGCAATCTTACCTCAATTTATAGCTAATCTGCTATTGATTTCAATAACTTGGTCCATTATAGCATGTTTGTTTAACACTCTCTTTTTTGCCAGGAATTGCACTATTTAATATTTCATGTAATTGTCTAAGAGCAATAGAGCAAAAAGTCACACGAAGAACAGTTTTGCTTCTTTTCCCCTTTTTTCTTTTCTGTTGTGCCTTTCCTTGTGATTCCTTGTTCTGTGACAAACAACTAATTTATGAGCAGACTCTGAGTCATGTCTGGCCTGATGATTTATTATTGAGCAGTGCTGAAAGGAAACTGTCTATTTTGCATTTTCATCTTTGTGAATAACAAGCAACTACTGATTTTTTATTACAATTTCTGATTTTCTGCAAGTCTGTGGGTCACAATTATTTTAAAGTTCGTACCGTAATTTGTATATTCCTACATCATGTCACTTATTCTTCTCAAATATAATAAACTATAGTCTTAAATTATTTTCCTGAGAACAACAGCTATGAGATCAGAGGTCAAAGTAACGAGTAAAATAGTTGAAGATCCTATTAAGAAAAATCAGGTTTTCATAGTAGTCTCTTGATTAAGATATAGCTTCAGGAATTTAAATATATCTGTGTAAAAAATGTCATGTAAACCAGAGCTGAATAAAAGAATCTTTGCTTCCTACTTCACATTGCTTTGGATTTTTTCTGTTTAAGTGTGTTGTAACATTTCAAGATTTAGATGAAGTGTACTACACTCACTGCTATGTAAACTCATGCTACCCTTTATGCTTTCTATGTATATGTATCTACACAGGCAATTTTAATTTAATCTAGTGTTCTATGAACATTGAAAACGCAGCAATAGGCAGTTTAAAACAATTCCTGTAACTCAGTCACGAATGACAGGCCTTAGAAACAAACAGATGCTACAATTTCTATGTTCAGATGAGTAAAACACCTTCAGAGAGAAAAATGTCATGTAAGAAAGGGCTGTGATGTGTAACCAAGTGTATTGGTTATGATTCCAGTGTGAGTGTGGATCCATTGTCAGGAAGCGTTACATATATAAGAAGATGTAACATGCTCTTCTTCCTCACATCAATTTAGCAGAGCACTTAAATGCTTACTCAACATTAGACATCTAATTGAAACCCGAATGTCCTGTGAGTTTTAACATGAATTTGAGAGCAGACAAGTTAGCTTAATTTTCTGGCTTTCGCTTTTCTATCTATGAGTTTGTGAAGGCATGACGTCGTCACACCATCTCTGTACTGACCAATGTACTCTTTTGGTTAAGAAGTCCAGTTTCTCTAGACTACATAATAAAGATCTGGAATTCAAAAGAAGCCACCAAACAAGCTCAGCTTTCTTGTATTACTAGCGCTTTAGGCTCAGTTTCAGTTTTATCCATTTTTTTGTGTTAAAAATACATCAAAAAATACAATTAATCACAAAAAAATTGATCAACTCTTTCAGCACATTTGATTTTAATAATCACTAGATATGTTTTAAATTCCACTTCCATAAGCTTAGTTTGGATATAAGGATGGACAAAAATTTAAATCAGTTTCCCAGGGAAGTGTGGGATCTCGATGCTTGGAGACATTCAAAACTCAACTGTACTGAGCAATCTAATCTACCTTTGAAGTAAGCCATGCTTTTAGCAAGTACTTGGACTAGATGATCTTCAGGTATTTCTCCCAATCTAAACTACTCAAGGACTTTCCCAGTCTCTTTCAGTGTTCACTCTGTGTCCTGCCCTCTTTCCTCTCAGTTTCTTCCTCCCTACAGTTTGTTTAACATATACAGTTCTGACAGTCCATGGAATTGGGATGCTACTGACCTCACTACTTTCTTGGCTCTTTCACTTGTTCCACAAAACTTGCCAGGGAAGAAAGGATATTCCAGAGGAGGAAGGAACATCCTTTCATCTAAACTTTACTATATATTAATGTCCAGTAGTCTGATACACTATCTGCCCCCCACACCAGCTGGGATCATTGCCTTCTTTATGATTTTCTCAATTTTTTTAACCCCTCAGGAAACAAAGTCAAAAAAGGTGGAAATTTCCATTCTATTTTCTATTCCCTTTTCTCTTCATTTTATAGAGTTCTCAGGGACTCCTTCATTATAATGTTACTTTCACAACATTACTCATGTTACCATAGTACCTTTGAAGTAGTGTTAGAAGACAATAATTTTCTTTCATGTTGTTTTTGTCAGGAATAAGGCCAAATTCAGATTACTAAACTGAATATAGTTTAGTATTCTACTTAACATGACTGTGAATAATTGCAATTTACTGTTAAAGCTAGACAATAAATCATAATTTTTCATATTAAACTACAAGTATTACTACTATTTTAACAGTGAATTACTAAAGAAAGAGATGCATATGGTTTATGATATCCTGTTAATGTATGTTCTTTTCCCAGTGGGTCTTAAATATTTGCATATATGCAGAAGAAAGAGACTAACCCCCGGATCTTTTATTTTTTAGCTAACAGAAAGGTCCCTCAGTTACTATCCCTCAAGCTATATGGATTACTGTGCTGTTGAATGAGCAGTTAGGGTATCCTCAACCTTCATTCTACTGACTACTGGTTTAAAATTTGAATTAAATTCAAATGAAAATTTCAATGCAACTGTTATTTTTAGTAAAACTATTTCTGTTTAAAGCTGTTCAACACTAATATTGAACAAATACTGAACCTTTATCAGTCACTTTCATTACGTAGACAAAAGAATATATGTGCATGATTCTTTATCTTGACCTCACATCAGAGTTTACAAATACAGAAAACAGAGTCACCACATAGGGTGTCAAACTAAAATTTGCACAAGATGGGGGGAAAAATTAGAACACATAATTGTGTGAAAAAGGGTTATTCTTTTATTCCTCAAGAACAAGAATGAGTCAAGAATAGACAAACAGATTTATTCTGTCAGGGTGGTGAGCCTCTAAAATAATTAAGATAAGGGAAAAAATAACTTGAAGATTTTAATTTATATAATTTATACATATATAATCAAATAATAGTAAATGTGAGAAAGTAAAAAGGATAAATTAGACTATAGAGAATTGGGAGAATGGAGACAAGACAGTTGTGCTTGTCAGATTCAGAGGGAAATGAAGAACATGTTTTGAGCCACTACAAGTCTCTGTGGGATTCAGACTTTCTTTAATATGAAACTGAATGACTGAAAGGAATTCACTTATATAATACTGAATTCAAGAGATAAAAAGGACATATTATACACATATATAGTAGATGAAAGGACTGAACAGAAAATACAGGAATAGTGGAAACACCTACTGTGATATCCCATAGGACAGAATTTTTTACATATTAGAAATTATCTAAAATCTTATGCACAAAACATTTCAATCTATGGATTAAGAGACTTGAGTGTAAAGGCACTCAGATGTTTTAATAGATTATATCTATGATTCTTAAGGCTCCTGCCTTTCAGAATTATACCCATTAACACAGAATTCAGTAGCATTATTTTGGATTTATACTACAGGGAGAGAGGAAGTGTTTTGGATTAGTTTAATAAGGATAGGCATGCTGTGGTTCTATCAAGTCAATGAAACATTTTGTATGAAACTTTCTTGATAAAGATTTGACTGAGTTCTTATTTATGTGTTTTTCTGGTTGTTACCTTGTGCTTTTTACTGTTGTAGGAAGAGAGAACCCCCTGAACTTGGGAAAGAATAGAACTATTTTTTTTTAACAAAGTCTTCAGATTTACTGGTAGAAGGAAAAAAAAAAGGCAAAAGAGTAATTGTTGCTTAGTTAGGTCATAAATATATAACACTATTTGGTGCAATTGCACACAGTTTATAAATATAATAAACAATAAGAAGAACCAATAAAACCAGCTGCTCATGGTTATTTCAAGCAAATCTTCCGATCAGGGTCAGCAAGACAGATCGAGATTCAAATGGTTCAAAATGCACCTGCCACTTGAGCTTTTTATAGATCATTAATATATTTAGATACTGCACTGGCAACTTTATCAATATAAATTTTCTCTGCAAACATGTACTTTTAAAACTAATTAGGTTTTTATGAAAGAAGCAGTCATTTTCTGCAGGAAGTCAGTAACCGTAAATCACTGGAGCTGCATATTAAGCATCAGTTCTTCCCACTTGCTCAGTCACCATATGGCACCACACACTGTGCTGAAAGATAATCACTTTATTGTTGGCTGGGTTTTTAATCAGATACATCTCATACTGTTTTGTTAAACATTGCCTTGCAAATAAACCAGCCTTACAATACATTTTTGCCTTGGAAGAAAACATGAATAAGACCTAGCGAAACATAGGATAGTCTGGTCAAAATTTAAACCCAAAATATAATAAAATAGTCAGGCATGAAAGAATATAAAACATTATTTGGAATACCACAAAGATGCACCAAAAGAAACTGGGTTGGGAGCTGGGGAATCCACTGAGCAAGGTGTCTGTTTTCTAGCAGTAGTTTTCTGGCTGCATTAAGCTTGACAGCTGTTGTGCTTGGTGGCAATCAGAATATAATCTGCACTACATCTAGAAGCTAATGGGCTGCTGTGGTCCACTCACACTGGGACTGTGCACAAGCAGTGATTTTATACAATGATTTGTCCTGCGGTTCTCTCCTGCTTTGTCCCCACAAACAGAAACTCCTGTGGAATGTTGTCCCTAGGTGTTCCTCACATGGAGGTCATTGGTTTTGATTTTATATTGTACTCACCCCAACAGAAGCTCTCTGGCCACCCTGGCCCAGGTGCTCTGCAAGGGGAAAGGAACACAAAATTTTGCCAGATCTGCATTTATAGAGATGAAGAAGGGAAAAAGAAAAATGTGCACAGTAAAGGGAAAAAAACACCCTACTTAAAACAAGGTTTCTTAGTTTATGACAATGTTACCTAGGAGAAGTAGCTGAAGATTCATGCTCTGGAGTGACTGAAACAAGCACAAATATACAATAGGAACAGCCTGAGCTGAAAAAAACAGATTAGGGATTCTTCTTGTTTCTGATTTACATGAAAGTACATACAATTAACAGAATGTTATGGTTATATAATCAAATGCTGACATTAACATTAGCTGTTCAACCTTCTCTATACCCTTTTGCATATGAATTGTGATACATAACCCCTTAGGGACTGTTGTAATCCCAGTCCCCAGACAACATCCTTTCTCTCACTTTCTGCACTCAGTACCAGATTATTCCTCGGAGGGACAGAGAGGGGCAATGGTGGGGTGAAACAGTTCCTGACTGAGTAATCTCTGACTCTCCTGGGATGGAACATGTTCAGTGAGGACATGGTGTTCTGCAAAACTGCACAAGAAAAGATCTTCAGATACTCACATTTAGGGAAAATCTCATAGGATGCTAAAACACTTCTGAGGCAAGGAGAAATTTTCTGTCAAGTGTTTTGTTTCTTTCCTAGACAGTGAAGGTACTTGAACTCTCAAAGATTTACATGTTTCTTGGTCTGAACAAACCCAACATCTTTACTCATCTGCAGAATTCACTCCAAAATTTACTCTGGTATACCCAAGGACTGAAAAATTTTAGAATGAATACTTAATGGTTAACTAGGTTTTAAACAATTGAAACCAGTGTCTGTATTTGTGTTACAACCACTCCTCTATATCTACATCTATATCACGTTATGATTAAATAGCAGTTTTGGAAAAGCAATCATAGACATAGTGCTGGGAAATCTTAGGGTATCAAAAAGATGACGTGCCTCTTGAGTTCTTCTGACAGGATGACAGACAGAGGACAAAAAAGACTCAGGAGTTTGTTTTATCTTGCCTGTCTTCCAAGGCAATACCAACAAGATATCTTAGTTGATGCTTGTCTTAAGCTTACCTTAAAAAAAAAAACCTGCAGATTCTATTAACATTTCAGGTAGAGCTTAAAACCTTGAAAATCTCCCATTGCTATTTGACTTTGCTTCAGGTCTGTAACTCATGGGTATTTGAGGAACTGGATATCAATTCATTCTATGAGTGTTATGTATCTTAACAAAAAACACAGGTCTCCTCATTTTTCTAGCTTATGGATAGTGCTCAATTTTAAGGCTTTTATTAACAAGTAGATATAACTAAATTCACTTGCACTGTTTGCACTTTTGTTTGCAAGCTCTATTATTACTTTACATTTCATGTGAATGTACTGATGTTCACCAATAATTTATGAAAGGAGCAAACATGTCACCCTGATATAGTAATCGAGGCAACAAGACAACTGCTATATAATGCCTTTTCTTCTTTGGATATTTGCTCCTAAGACACATGTATAACTGTGAACCATAATGAAGCAGACTTTTTCACTTCAGTATTCCCAAACATAACATTTACTGAACGTTTTCGTAATGTTTATATATAAATACCAGTTCTAATCCCCTAAACATGTATGTTTTGACTTTTGGGACTAAAGTTTCATCTTCCATATCCCCTATTTTTTTACTTCATTATTGAACAAAATTGGTTTACTCTACAATTTCTTGGAATATTTTTTGATGGCTAGTCTGTATAAGGAAAAGAATAGCAGGGCAAGGTATTGATGTTATTCATCATTTCAACTGTGTAAAGCATTCTGGAATCCTTTTTTTTTGTAATGATCTTGATTTCAGAGAGAAAAGGATTTATTATATTGGCAGGAATACACCTATTTGTTTTAAGAACGAACAAAATTACCATTTCCCAGTTTTATGTTAACAAATCTCTTCAGTATTTGCTTGGTATTTTTCTCTGGTCTTTCCAGTTCTCGCAGGATTAAAATGATTCGGGAGGAAGAATTCCTATTATTGTTTTCCTTCATACTAACAAGACTTTTCCTGTAAATAAGTTTCCAGTTGGTTTGTTTCTGGTTCCCAGTCTGCAGCAAACCAGCTAGATGATCTAGTGAATAAATACTGATGTGAAAGAGAGGATAGTGCAATTTGGGTCCATATTATATAGACAGTACAAATGCAAATATTAGAGCAGACATTTGTATGTTCATACAAAGAAGCTGGGGTAGCCCATAGTACACTGAGGGTGCAACACACAGAGAATGGATGAAATGTGCATTTTTGGTTTGACAAGTGGAGAGACTGGCATTAGGAAATGGATAGTGTGCCTTAGTGTTTAAGGGGCCTCAGAAACCTGTGGAGTTAAAGAGGAACACAGGAAAGATAATAGGCATTATCTCTCATAAATCCTGAGGTTCTGGCACTGCTCATGGCATTAACCAGAACCGCTTGTGATTATGGCAACATTTTCTATGACATCTAGATATATCTGGTCTTTATAAAATGTTTTGCCAAACGGGAGTTTCTGTGTACAAACTTGATCAGTCTTTTATTCAAGGAAATTCTCTGTCAGTTACCAGGATATTGGAATAAAGAGCTTCTCTCTGGGAAAGTTCTCTTGACTTCATTTATATTTGAAAGGACTCTCTGGCAGATTGAACCTAACCCTTTCTGTGCCCAATAGCACCTGACAGAGGGGCTCCTGGATATGCTCTGACCCATAAACAAATGTTGAAATCAGCCCTAGAGCTGATGGAGGTTCGTGGCTAGGTCTTAAGTTCTCTCCATTCCATATGCTGTGTATGTTTGGGGGAAAAGAGTAGTGGGAGAACAGATGATGAGAGTGATGTTTGTTTTTAGGTATTCACTGATGCATTATAAGCTTTAATTAAAATGATCAGAGCAATGTGTCTTCTTCATGCCAATTTTTGCTTCACAGGGAACTTAGCAAACAAAAGCAGCATAAACTGCTTCTTACTCTTTAGTTTAACTGTGCATCTCAAAAGTGTACCTGTCTCTGTGCAATAATGCTGTCATGTTTCCAGTTGATCTTATAAAATATTATCTAAAATAAGACATTTGGAAATTCTGTCTTCCTTCTGTAGATCCAAGCATGAGCCTAGCATACCTCAGACTGGGAAAAACTGCTTGGGGTTTTTTTTGCTGTTTTGTTTTGGGTTTTTTTTCTTAATTTGAAAGCTAGGGCTGAGAACTATTACGGGTCTATAAGAAACTGATATTTCTGTCTTCTCCTGGAATTAGTCTCAGCTATCTCTTGATTCCTTGACATTACTAGTACTCACTAGTTGGGGATTGAGTGTTGGCAGTTAAGTACAGACACTGTAATCATAAGCATGCCCCTTTGTAGCAGCAAAGTTCTCAGGAAGTCTGAGAGGAGGTGGGGAGAGGGTGGTGGGATGGCATGAAAAATGTGACGGGATGAATGGGGCTTCCTGGTACTTTAATATGTCTGTAGGCTTTAATGTTTTGCTGCACACCAGATTATATTGTCGTTATGATAAGGAGCAGGTTTCCCCAGCAAAAAGGGATGACATTTCACCAAAAGAGTGTGAAGCTCCTCATTGTCCAGTGTAGATTTGCATAGGCTTAGTCATATAGAGGTGAGTAACTATGTAAGTAATGCCATTGACTTCTGCAAGTTTAGTCAGTGTGTGAGTAGAATTCCACTGTTGTCTGAATGTGATATCATGAACAGCTGTTTGTGGTGATTCTCCCTACCTTTCCTTCTCTACTTCAGCACACAGAATGTTAAAAACTGATTTGCTGGAGTCATCTCTCCTTTGTTTATTGTTTATAAGATTTTAAAGCTGGAGTCTGCAATTTCCATTAGAGACCTAATTGAAGTACAACCATCTTGTCTGGGGATATTTTCCAGTAGTTTTAGTTATGTGAAACATTTTATGTTTTGTTAGAAACATGTCTCAGAAGATTTCCACTAAGTAACTCTGTCCTGGATAACATTCTTATCACAGAAGAATAAAGTGTCTATCTTGGAGAATCGCCAAGAAAAGTGATTCATACCATTCTTCAGCACCTTGCTTTCTTGCCTTAGTTGGGCACATACAAAATATTGCATTTGCAACCCTTCCCTTTAGCAGCGTAGTTCATCTTGAAACCACAGGTGATGTTATCAGCTTACCAAGAGATACCATCCTACTAAGTAGTTCAGGAGTATTCATTGTAATAAGATCATTGTCTTATTGGTAAACATCATAGAGTAAAGTAGGTGTAGAGAAAATCTACATCTGACATCTTTATTTTAACTGGTTTACTTTCAACCTAGCTGTTTCTTAAGAAGAGTAAGAGTTTCTTAAGCAACACATCTGAGTTTCCATGTAATTGGATGCAGATCCCCTCCCATTTTTCATTTCTGGATGTATAGCATAGTGCTTTCCTGGCTTTGCTTGATGCTATTTGGTTGAGGAACACATTGTAGGAAAGACTCTTAAAGTTTCATTCCTTAGTCTGACTTTTGCTTAGACCCTTAGTGTATTTTAACACCAAACTACTCTCCTTTTGACCTGGCCTTATTCCTTCTGAATCCTGTTTCTGGCCCACTCTTGTATCAGTGGTCATAGCTACCCGTCTACTGTTTAATATCCCTTTACTAGGTGCTTACAGACAGTTGCCTACTTTGACAGGTACAGGCCTTTTCTACAATAAAATACATGCTTTTCCTATCCCCAAGCTCTCTTCTTCCTAGCTGTGGAGACTTGTCCCTCTTGTTTTTTTGAAGTGCTGGCTGTTTCTTGTTCTTCTGCAGTTAAATTCTCCTATAGAGGGAGCTGCAGATTTCTGTGCTCAGTGAAGCTTAAATCTTTAAATGGATTTGTCTTCAACAGAAAATATAAACTTAAATTAGAGGGACTGATTGGCTCAAGGGCACCTGTGGCTCACAAGCACAGCTGAAGTAGAAATTAAATCTCATTTCTTCAGTTCCACATTCTTTTACAGAATTGTACATTAAGACAATGTGAATGGAATCCATTTCTCCCATCTTAAGCACCTAAGAATTATATGTTTAAAGGTCAGCTTGTTACTTGAAACTTTTTTAACAATCACTGAAGAAATTAGCCTCTGGAGTTTATGACTTGTTTCACCCAAAGAAAGCTTTTTAGGGTGGGTCAATGACCCGTCATTGATAAGGAAATTATTGTCTGTGTAGGGAGCCATTGGTAACTAACGATGACTAACCTCTCAATCCCTGATGTTCATGAGAATAATTTAATCCTAGGGGTGCGAAGTAGATGTCAGACATAAATATGATCTTTGTGAGTAGACATTAAACAAAAGTGAGAGAGTATTAGTTGTTTGGTTCTTAATTTTAAGCTAAGATGGGTCACTAAGTGTGATTGTCTCACAGTAAGGCACATGCAATCCATATGCAATCTGTGCCCCTGAAGTACAGGGAGTACATAGAATTGAGACAATACTGGGAAAACTAGGGCTGGAAAGTAATTGCACTGAGAATCAAAGAGGTAAGCTGGTTTTTATGTGATGCAAAGGGATGTAAAGAGAACATGGCAATTAAACAACAGGAATCTTACCCCTCATAAGATAGAGGGCACTTACTAGTTCAATGGTGGTACCACATGACTCCCTTTTACCTTCATGATAAACGTAGAAATCATTTTACCTTGACACTTTTACTTCATTTAGCACATTTAGGTGTGAAATATTACCATGCAAAAATGGGAAAAATCTTAAAGTTGCAACTTAGAAAAATGAATAAAACATACAATGATATTAATATTTATAACTGATAGCACAAAGAAGACTGGTAGCAGCTAATTAATGCTCAGTGGTATGAAAAGGTCTGTATGTTGTCCCTGTTGGACAGCAGTCAATGAAATTGGATTCTAAGCTGACTAATGTAACGTCTCTCAGATGTCACATTGTTTACTACTGTCATGCTGGCTTATTACCTACATGTGATATATACCCTTGGTGTATTGGTTTTTAGAAGGTCTGATCTTTTCTTAGACGATAGCTGTCCTGACAGGCAGATGTGGTGTTTTGAGACAGATGTGTTGGAACCAGTCTGTCAATGGTTTGTTGCTTATTTTAGAGAATTTTTGGTTGTCCTTTAACTGCTTTTTGAAGAACTGTGACAGACTACATGAAAAACTATATTTCATTTTAATTTGAAATCATTCCATAAAGACAAGTTTTCAATGAAGCCAAGCATTCTTTTTAAAAATTGTATTAACCATGGAAATATTTTATTTTTCCTTGCAAATTAAAAGTAATAGAAGAATACAGAACTTTCATGATAAAGGTAGTAAAATTAACATAGATAATGACGTTTTACACTAAAGTTATTGATTTTTTTTCCATTGCAAAATTGAGGAGAAACATTTCTTTAAAATATTGTGATCAGCAAACTGCTTTGTTTGACTCTGTAACTGTCATTTAAAGAGATAAAGTCATCAGAAATGGTACAAAATACAATACAAATTATAACCAGTATGTTCCTTTCATTCCAATAATGTCTTCTTGGCTATGGTGTAAGGAATTAAAAATGAGGCCACTGTACATACTTAAAGGGAAGAAACTATAAGTATATGTAAGTTAACTAACACTCTCTTTCCTTTAAATCTGTCCTTTGTCATTCTTTTTTCTTTTTTTTTCCTGCTCCTTGGCATATAAGCTACTCTCACTCAACCTCCTACATTTGTCATAAGGCAGATCTGAGTAGGCTTAAGGGAATAATTTAAAATATGCTTCTAAAGATTCTTGAAAGTATTTTTATGGCCATTATGGAACAAAGCAGTAAGGATTCCATTTGTCACAGACATGGGGATCTGAATACATCTCTGTTTATATTTTATACTTAATTTCATTAAACCCTCATTTCAAATACAGGTAATTTATTAGAACATCTTCCTGGGTAAGAAAGAATGAGCTGACATGTATTTTATGTTCAATTTATGTTTCTGTATGCTGATCTGCTCATCAAAGTGTGAGGTGTGGAGCATCTTGCTGAAGCGTCAGAAAGTTCTTCTGGAAGGTCTGATTCCAGTGGAGAATTAATGGAGTGGAAATCAGGAATCTGGAGTACTTTCATAACTTTGCAACTAGCCAACTCTATCATCTTGATCACATTAGCATGAAATAAAACACTTTACAGAACAATAAAGCAGAATTGAGATGTTTAGATTCCATGCATATTCCATAAAATCTGCTTAGATTTTATACTTGGTTTTCTACCATGTCAGCCTTATCTTTAGATAGAAAGTGGAGCTCTGCTCCTTCATATGCTTAAGTCTTAGCAGTGTTCAAAGCAATGTGGTACTGCTAAAATACACCTGGAGCCTTGTGTGTAGGGAACCACATACAGAACAGACAATATCCTGGTGGTAAACTAAGTTCAAAGCCAGCAGAGTTGGTTTTCCCTGTCTTGAAATGAAAGGAAAGTGAAATGTAGTTAGAACTGAATATTTTGGTAAAACATAGATATGAGAGGGTCAGGAAAGAATCTTTTTTGTTTAGCCCTAAATTTTCTGTAGCATTAGTCTTTCATTTTATGTATGTATGACCTGTATTCAAATGTACTGAAATTCAAATTAGACTTTCAAGTCCCTGTACAATGTTGGTAAAACTGATGTTTTGTAGATTTATATTTATTTTAATTGAGTCACAGGGGTTTACATCGATTTTCATCTAGTATTTTTCTGTATGTTTTTCCTTCTATTTTTATAACCTGATTTTATTAATCTCAATTCTTTGTAAATTCAAAATGAATTCTTGTGGGAAGTTTGTTAAACTGACAAGAAAGTACATTTCTTTATATATGGATTTTACCTTCTGTCTCCCAAAATACTGCCTCAAGAAATTGAATAGCATGTTCTGAAATATCACTTCTCCAGTAGCATCATGCCCAGAAGTGTCATCCTACACAGGCACTGCAATTGGGTGCAACATGAAGTGCAGCATGCACAAAGGGAAAAGCAGGGACTTCAATATAACTGAGCAGAAAGAGATCATTTAGTTCCTGACAGCTTGGGTAGCTAAAAAGGGGAAGATGTAGGAAAGGAATGTAAGAACAATGGATCTCAGAGTGATCAGACTGTACTCGTGAAAGCTCCATCACTTCCAGAAGGAGGAATGTATTGCATTTCTGCCCCTCATCCCTTTTTCACATGGGTGCCCCAAAGACAGAATTATTCTCTGGGCTCAGGAAACCTGAGTATCACTTCATGGTGTGTTACAGTAACACTATTTTCTTACGGGTGTCACAGCCTGTGCAGTTGCATGGGGCATATGCATTTCGCTTTTTTCTTGCTTCGCATTGTAAACTATGCTTCAGTTAACTTCCCCATGTCTTTGGTTTTGCACTTGAAAGCGTAACTGATTGCAAAAAGCAGAGCATTGTTATAAGACTGTAAGAACATAAGAATTGCCATATTCTGTCAGACAACAGGTCCGTCAAACTCACTATCCTGTCTCAAGATGCTGCCAGCATATGGTGCTTAGAGAAAGAGTATAAGAAATGGTGTGGAAAATGCTTTGGTCTCCCTGTTTCATTTCATTCCATTAGGACATTTAGGTTCAAATTTTAATCGTAATGTTCTATCATATTTACATGTGTCACAATTCATAGACATTCAATACCAAGAGAAATCTGGTATGATACCAAAGTTTTCTATTAATAATTTGTAGTGACAGCAAATTAAGGAGAGAAATTTCTTTCCAGATCTTCGCTTTGTCGGTCTTGCACTGCATTTTGAAGATTTAATATTTTCTATGAGATGCTGCATCACAGGTCTCATGGGTTCTCTAATACATAAAAACAAATACAGGTTTATGATTTGATTTTTTTGTTACAGATGCTGTGTGGAGCCTATATCACACTTTCATGTGTGCTGTGAGGAGTTCCCTTGTGGAGAAATAGATTGAGAACAGTATACCAGGGATATTTAGGAGATATAAAGCAGGAATAACAAACACATGTAGACAGATTTAAAACCTATTTGAAAGCTAAATAGTGCCCATAGTTTCTGACTTTCAGTGGGTTAAAATCACTTCTTTTGGGTGCCTGTGTCTTTGACGCCTCTTTTTAGACCATGTTTTCGCCAAGAACAGTTGGACCAGAGGATCCTTGAGGTCCCTTCTAACCTGGTATTCTATGATTGATTCTATGATTGATTTTGATATTCAGATACCCCAGTGTAAATATATGTCTAATTTCTTCTTTTGATGAAGGGATTTGCTATCTGTCGAATGAGAAGGTTTAATATTGAACATGAACACAACAAACAAAAGTTAAATGAACTGTTTCTTCTGTTGTATTCTCTAGATCATTTGAAAGTTAAGATTTTTCCCTTCCTGCTTTAACACCTGCCTCTGGATATTTATAAATGTCAATTAAATTCAGTAGGTTTCATGAACAAAGAACATTGTAATGAGGCCTGAGCTGTTGTGTTAGTGCTGTTAATTTCTTTCTCACTTTTTAATATAATGCAGTAAATAAAATCTTAATCACTAACAATCACTAATAAACTAGCATCACAGCTAAATCCCATGTGGATGTTTTACTCATACCTTGCATAGAATATATAGCATTAAAAACTTTTAAAATCTTATTGCTTGCCATCAATTTTAATAAAAACACCTCACATCTACTCTTTTAGTTTTAATGAAAAGAAAATATCATTTTTTGTGTGTGTGAATGGAAATTAAGAATTAACTTTTTTGATTCATGCATTATCAAGGGGGATTAACTCAATGATTTATTCATTGTTTTTTCTAAGCATTTCATTAGAATTCAAATTCTTCCTAGAGATGACTGAAAATTATTAGGGTAAGCAAAGGTGGCAAAACCTTATGTTTTGGGAACTGCTCTAATAGAAGAATGCATAGATTCACAATATAATGGGTTTGCAATTATTAAACTACACTTTTCAGTATATAACTGATGGCCATATAATACACATAAACTTGGAGATAATACTCCACAAAGGAGACCAAAGTAGTAATGTGTGTTTGAATATCTTATTGGATCAATGCCTTGCAAGCACTGTTTTAGCCTTAATTGAAAGCTCATTCTGCTTAGATAGGGTTATTAATTCGATAGAGTTGTTGCAAGGTAGTGGGAAAAGCTTAGATATGATGAACAATGTTAAACAAAATAACATCTGATGCTAGTAACATTCTCAGTATTAGATGTTAATAATGCTTTGTCTTAAGGACACATATTTAATAGATGACATTCTTAAATCTATTCAGTAAGCCTGATTTGTCAAATATTTGTGTGCTTTGCTGTTTTATTTCTATACTTATGTATTGAAGTGTCTGTACAGGAGAACTGAACATTTATTTGAAACAGAAAATGAAAATGTAACCCAATTTTTTGTAATGGACTCTTATGAAAGGATCAGATCTTGGTGATTTTCTCTGTTGTCTTCTGTGTGATGTTGTTGTATCTGGTATACCTACTGAAAAAGTGGCTGACCTAAATTTGAGATTGATTAGTTGGTCATGGCAACTGTCAGGAGCAGAATTTTGGCTGCCACTACTAGGCCGTGTTGATGGGTTGTTGTTATCTCACAACATCCCTCAAGAACACAAGCCTGAGAGCAGAGATATGAGATGGACGTGAATGTGGCAGAACATCTTACAGCTGAGGCACTCATAATCACTGAAGCCCAAAATATTTCAAATTCAGTGTGTAGAGAGAACTACTACTTAACCATCTCATAAACTTGGCAGAAATCTCTGTCTCAACAACAGATTAATATATATGATAATTTTAATAATCCTTCATGGTATAGCTCTTTCTTTGCCTTTAAAAAATAAAAAATCTTGAATACCTTTTTCTAACAAAAGGTTATGCATCCATAATAAACCCTGGAGGAAGCAACTCAATAAAAGAATACATATGCATCAGGAATTCATTGAATATTCTTGATTTCCCTTGGTTCCCTTAGATTTTCCTTTAAGCTTTAAACTCCCAGGACTAAATTCAGCCCCAATGTATACTGAGTTCCCTGCAGTCAATGGAGTTTTGTTGCAGGTGTGCTTGAAGCTGTGAATACTTTCAGAAGTACTCTGTATTTAGTCATAATAAGTATATAGTCTACACTCAACTGCTGATGCAAAGTTCCTCTTTAGGTCTCTAAAAAACAGTATTGTGTTTCACTTTAAAAGAAAATACAGTAAAGTACAAAGTGATGAATGTACCTGATTGGATATTCATTACCATGGGCAATTGATTAGCTATGTTTTACATTTAGAAGTGGCTTGTTTTTTAATAAGCAGCTATTCTTTGTGCCCCTCATCCCCAGAGTACCTGAAAATAATAATTATTGCTGTGGAAAACAGGGAATAGGGCTACATCGCAGTTATAAACATACCCAGCTTTAAAGCAGGTGGTGTTGGCGCTAGAAGAAATCTAGTATGGCAACACCAAACTCAGGATGTGCTGCGACTCTCTGGATGAATTCTCAGAGGCAGATCTTAAGCAGAAGTGATTGTTGCTGGGTTTGAGAAGTTTAAAGCTTATCATGATCCTCCATGATGTTGGAGTCACAATGGGCACCACACAGTCAAAAGTTTAGTGGCTTCAGTTCACAAGTGCTTGTGAAAAGCTTGTATACTTTTCTGGTTTGGTGGCTTTGCATTTCTAAGGCAAATGAATCTTTTGCTGCAAGCAATGTGCCACTCCAAATAATTCCCTCAATGAAAGAACAGGGGAAAAAAACATTATTAAAAATCAAACTTAATGAGAAAAAGGATACTTAATGAGAAAAAGAAGGATAATTCAACACAGAGAGTCCCATTGGTTTGATACTTAGAAATCATGAGAGGTATTGTAGTGTAATGGGAACAAAAGTTTTCTCCTTGAGGCTGCAAGTTCTGCTTTAGAAGCTTCTCTACTTCAGATCACATTTCTTCTCCTGTGGAAAAGCTTGTCTGCCTTTTTTTTCTTTGTACTTACGGCAGGTTAATCATCCATAATGAAGCATTATGTAATTTTAATACAAGATACAGCTACTAAAATGACCCCACAGAAGAGAATCAAATCTCCACTGTCAAAGATTTTTGATAGATTTGTACCTTGAAAAGAAATGTCTCACTATACAGCTGGATGCTCATAAGGCTTCATCCTTTCAGTCAGGAATGGATATCAGTCTTGATATACATGTGTGTGTGTGTGTCAAATAAGGGAACAATAATACCCAATAAAAGACTATGGTGCAAGAAAAATATGTGATTTTAATCAACTTTATTTAAAAAAAAAGAAAAGAAACTGGTGGGACTATGAATTTATCTCCAAGGAATCCAAATCCAGGGCACTGATGTCTGTGACAGGCTTTTAAAATACTCCCAGCTCCCCAAGAAAAAGCAAAAAGTAACAAACAACAGCCTGAAGAATTGAAATTGCACAGGGTACTTCTCTGACACATAAGCCAGCTGGCATGGTATCAGTCATTTCCATACCCTGGTTCACCAGAAAGGTGGCCACATTGAAGCTTCCTCATCTTTGCAAGTATGTTTGTTCAGACTGACTCCTAAGCCTGCCACAGAACAGTGCAGAAGAGTTTTGCATGGTAAGAACCAAAACCACATCAGTGATTAGCCAAAAATTTAACAGGGAGCAGCAGGAAACATTAGTATCTTGTTCAATTTACTATATAAATGTAGCACTGGAGTCTTGAAACCATCAGCCTAGTCACCATAGCTCCCAGAAAAAAGAAACGGATGGTTCTTTCAGATATTCACATAGTAACCATAACTTGAAACAGATAAATAATGTCTATAATCTCTATAATACAGAACATGCGCTTCCCAGTCTATCCTAACGCAGTATATATATTATGCATAAAGAAAAAAAAATGTAATGGATTTATTTTTTCTAGGGTTATATAACCTTATATATATAATGCTATGTAGGAGGCGACACATCTTAGTAATCACACAATTAAGTACTGGAAAAGTTTTCATGGAAAGATTATTGATTCTCCATTTTCTGAGATACCCAAGAGCCTACCTCATATGCAGACCTCATAGAAAAATTAAACATATAAATTGCATTATTTGTGTAAGGATGGTTTGCCTCAAATGGACCAATTGACTCTACCTTATTTTCCAAAAACAAGGTGATTACATAAAACAGGTCATTGTCAGCTGTATGACAGGAACATCCCTGGTCATATTGCCTGACTGGCAAGGGCAGGAGCCAGCTTACCTCACCCAAGTGCCTAAACTTGAACAGACCAGATCTCTCTTTACAGCCTTCAGAAATACCTCCTCCCCTCTCTCTCTCTCTCTCCAGAATTCATTTCAGAGGATTAATTCTAATATTAAGATTCAGGCATTTAGGATGCCTAAATTAGATGAACTAGGGTCCCACAATTCCTTGCTCTCATTTTAGCATTATTTTAATGCAAATTTCAAGTTAAGGTATTATGATTCATAAAAAATATAAACTGCAGAGATGTACAGAACTTAGGCCTGCTGTGCTTTTAGTCTCAAAATAACTTACATTTACTACATATCTTATTACAAGTGTGAAATTTGTGTAGGGCAGTAATGAAACTGTCATGCTAAGCATATAATGAGCTATTTTGCTTTGTTGCTTACTGCCTCTTCGTTTGTGTTATATTTCATGTGTACCGTATCTTCATAAATATGATTGAATACAATAATAACTTTAAAAGAACTGCAACAACTGCTTTGTTTTGTGAAAGGTAATGTTTTAGTGTCTTGCCATTTGTATTGGGCTCTTGCTGAATATGAATATTTGTAAAATTAGAAGATCTTAAAAAAGGAGGAATAGTTTAAAGTAAAATATGGCACTAATTAAAAAGAAGCCTAGAACTGTGCTGAATGGTAAAAGCTTTGTTATACATATCTGTAACCTGACTTTGAAATACAAAATTAAGCAAATTAACCAAAACAGCCAACACTCTAGCCTTATTTTCTAAAGGTGTTAAACAGCCAATATCTCACGGATTTCATTAGAAACTAGAAACATTCCGTGCTTGCAAAGAAAAGGAAATGAACAAAGACCTCTTCACCTGCAAAAAGTCCATCAAGTAAACATGTTGATATAGTTAAAGTACTTCAGACCTCGAGAGTTTCTTTTCTGGAATGAATTCAATTATAAGAACTTGGGGTTTTGGACCAATATTGTAGTGAGAGGCACAGATATAGAGATGGATGATAGGTGAAAATCACACTCTAACTCAGATAAATTAATTTCTATAAAATTATCACACCTGTGTGCTGATGAGGCCTAATTATGAACTTAAGGATTTGTCTTGACACAAGCATTTTTTTAAAAGCTTGTCTGTGTCGTAAGCCCCTCCCAACACACCAGTCACTGCTTTTGGGAAATCCTTCTTATTTGAGCACCTTAATAAAATTATTTTCCTTTTTTTTTTTAAATTTCCAGTTCCCTAATTTTTTTTCTCATATGGGAATAATTGCCTCTAAAATAAATTTAAGACTACTGATAATAGACCTGTTTTTTTCTTAATTGCCTTTATCAGCCTTCTCGGAAAGATCAGAGATTGTAAACCCTTTTGCTAAATGGGCAAGAAGTAGCCAAATACTTAAAGAATGCAAAAGTATACTAAATGTGGCAGTGTGAAATGCTGTTTCGCTGGAAATGCCAAAATACTGGTAAAAAGAAAAATCATTTCACATTGATTATTTTTTTCCCCTTGAGTCAAAGGAAAGATTTAATCCATCTTCTTCTTTCCAAAGAGCCCAGAGATTTAGTATAGTACTTCTTCTTGTGTCCTGTGCCACATTCTGGTGTTTATCTTTGTTCCATTCATGATTCAGAGAAACTTGAGTTGGACACTGTTTCTTTTTTCTTGTTCTTATGGAGTCTTCAAAGGTGTTTTTGCTGTTCTCTGATAGACTGCAGCTTCACCCCTTACATATGTACCCAGACTTTGTGACTGTGCTTGCTCCTCTAGTGTTTATGACTGTCTTGGATATTTGTTAAGTCCTGTTCAGGGCCTGCCAGCCCAGGGAGCCTCCACTGCTCCTGAACTCCCACACAGGCAGCCACCAGACCCAACTGGTACTTGACATCTACTTTTTCACATATTAATTCCTCTCTTCTCTTAAATTACTGAATTTACAAACAAAATGTTCCCTCTAATTGTATTAGATAAATAAACCCTTAATCTCCCTAGCTCCCAGCTATGTTGTGGCTTAGGTTTGAAATAGCTAAATCCTGAGGCATCTAACATGGACCACCATCTAGGAGGTCTGCTTTCCAGGGTTTCTTGACTTCAGGGGTTCCTACTTTAGCTAAGGGGCTCCAGAAAGTTGCAGGAGTTGAATTTTAGTTGCCCACATTACTTCAAAAGTATCTGAATTCAGGACATAGGAGTTTTCAGTTTTGAGTATGAAACAGGTTTCAGCAGATAGTCAGGTAAGATCCACCTTAGATCATGGGCAGAGTGGTCTTCAGACCTGTGAAATGGAGTGAGTCTGCATGTAACCATGAGGGAAGCGTAAGATCAGCTGGAGAACTGATGACTGAGAGGCTGATTCAAGCATTTGTGGTTGGGTCAATCTCTTAGAGAAGGCAAAATGCTTTGAAACTGTCTCATTGAAATGGGTTTGCGTATCTTCATCAGGGTAAAAAAGCCAATGCAGATCTTGGGAGCAGGGACCAAACAGCTTACCCACTGAGCCAAATGTGCCAATGTCAACATTAAACCCGGGATCCCATTTTCCTGCTCGTCTTGTGGCTCCATAAACTTTTTATGCTAAAGCCCACCACCATAATGCCATGTTCCTTCAACAAGAAAGTTTAGAAAACTAGACTCCAGGTCGATCAAAGTGTCTGCTTTGTCCTGTTGATTCCCTGTATTTTGGAAAAGGGGTAGACATTTAACTACTACTCTAATCCATCGAGTAAAATGTCTGAACTGGATGGACTGAAATCCCACCCATAGATTTTTTTACAGGCACTTCTCTCTGCTGCCTGCATGTGGATTATATGTGATAATATAATATATAGATAATAAATAGATACATTTTCATGAAACACTGTATAATGTATGTAACTAAGAAAGGTGGCCTGGTATTTTTCATTTCAGATATGTAAATGACTTGGAGGCAAGATGATGAAATAATACCAATTCAGATTAAAAAATTATTAAATGTAATTAAGCATAGAAACAACTTAATAATGAAAACATTGTCATCTATGACTAGGTAACTGTCAGACATACACTAACAAAAGGAGAAGCTATGATGTCACTGCAAAAAGAATGAGAAATTGTTCTCTCATATTGACCACACTGCTTGTAATGTACTATTGCTCTAACATTTTGTTTCTTGTATCACACTCTTACTTTGAGGTGGCTGTGTCTGCAGGAATTGCAATTTGTGGCCACGTAAATGGCCTGTTGACTAACTCTGCATGTACCTTTAGATACTTTAGGTAAGAAATTAATGACATGCCTTTAGTACACAACTACCCACTATAACTGGAAGTTAGCATTAAAAGCCTGGAGATAATTTAAGTTGACTAAATGGAGTGGCTATTAGATGATTGCAATGTAACACAAGGCATTAAACTAGAGTTTTTTAGTTACAGTGATAGTTGTTGGGATTCTCTGCTATTTTCTAGCAGCAAGCAGAAGCAAGGTAAACCAAATTCACAGTCTCTTGAATTAATTTTTACTGTTTCTAGAATGAAAACTAGAGAGTTTGTACAGTATTTAGTGCAAATTATTCTTGTGAGATTATGAAAGGTTTATAGCAAAATATTATAAAAACCTGATTTTACTCATTGGGATATAATTAGTGTTGTGTATTGATAAGGCACAAAATACAGTGTAAAGATTATGTTTTCACTGTTTCCAATACAGTATGTTATTGCTGCCTGCATAGATGATATATTGAGACTTCATATCACATATATACATGTAGTACAAGTTGACACAGTGCAAAAATGAAAATGAAACTCTCCTATTGTCTACAGAAAGAGCTTCATAAAATAATAGTGGGGTAGAGAGCTTTCAGTCCACAAGAGAGAGTAAATAAAATTGCTTTAAGAGGCCAGAAGTCATAAAATACAGTGAGGCTATAACTGATATTAATAACTCTGTCTGGAAACATTCTACATGTGGAGACAAAGCCCTGCACTTAGACTTATTCCTTAGCAATGAAAAACTGGAGACTTCCTTGTAAAAGACAATTAGATTTGCTGTGGGATGTTCAGCTTAGGTAAAGGACACCTCTCCTATTGGGAAAAACTCTCTTCATAATAAAAAAGTGAAAAGTCTCCTCTACCACCTCTGTAGAATATTATTGAAAGAGAAAAATGTTAACTAAAGCAAAAACTGTGACACCAAATTTGTGGTAGCTTCCTGCTGAGATGTCAGATGAAGATTCCCAATAGCATCCCCACTGGCAGATGTAGTAAAATTTCCCCAAAGTCTTAGGTTCAAAAAGACATCAAATCAGACTTTCAGAAACATTTCATGAAAGACTGCTAAGAAGCATTCATTCTTCAATCCAGCAAGTAATCAAAACCCAAATAAACTAAGTTGGGGTTATGCATTGAATTTATTCAATACAATTCAATTCTGTAATTATTTGAAGATGAACAGATGTTTGCTACACTTCACATAGTTAACTTTTAGGACTCTGTACTGTGAAGTTGCAGGGATAATGCAAATGAGGAGGGCCACAGAAATAATCAGAGGGATGGAACACCTCTCCTATGAAGACAGGCTGAGAGAGTTGTAGTTGTTCAGCCTGCAGAAGAGAAGGCTCCAGGGAGACCTTATTGCAGCTTTGCAGTAGTTAAAGGGGCTTTACAAAAATGATGGGGATGAACTTTTAGCAGGTTCTGTTGTGACAGGGCAAGAGGTAATAGTTTTAAACTTAAAGAGGGTAGATTTGGACTAGATAGAAGGACGACATTTTTTTACGATAAGGGTGACAAAACACTGGCACAGGTTTCCCTGAGAGGTGATAGATACGCTATCCCTGGAAACATTCAAGGTCAGGTTGGATGGGGCTCTGAGCAACCTGATACAGTTGAATATGTCCCTGATCATTGCAAGGGAGGTTGAACTAGATGACCTTTAAAGGTCCCTTTAAACCCAAACTATTCTAGGATTCTAGGATTCTATGATCACTGTGACTTCTATCAAATTTATCATTGGGGCCAGGGTTGGGCGGAGAGGCAGATGGGATTAAAGACATACAGCAGTAGCCTTTGTGTACTGGGTGACCTTACCCAAGTTCCCTCCTCTAAAAATTAGCTTACAATGGGATAGATTCGGTCCTTAAATACAATTACTTCAGCTGAAAGCCACCTAAAACCTCCCTAACTTCCTTTCTTCATTGTCTCCACAGCAAAACAAAAGAACTATTCAGCCTACGTGTTAGTGACTGTTCTACAAAAGTGTTCCAGCCACATTGAGAAAGTACACCCCAAAGGGAAATCAGTAGTGTGCATAATGTTTTGGGTTGTGATTTCTACTGGAATTTGTGCATGCAGGAGTTTTCTTAACATAAAATTAACATTTGAGTGATATCTTCAGTCTATGTAATCTTCTTCTATTTAAGCCAATAGTAAAGGAAGAAGGATTGAAATTTCTGTCCTCCTTGCTACTGACATCATGAAAACAGCTCATGGGCATATCATTCAACTACTCACTTGGCTCTAGTGAAGATTCATGTCTGGCTCCTCATCTAAACCTGAGCTTCTGCTCCTCCTCTAGTCAAGGACTGCCAATGAACTAGATCACCTCCTGTAACTGAGGTCTCCTATTAGGATTTACCTGCATGTGAAGGGATAATAGTCCTTCTGTCCCTGCAATGTCTTTCCATCACTAGATCAGGGAGTAACATTCCCACATGTATCATGATGAAACCAATAACAAGTCTCTGCACATCTGTTGTTTGTTTATATGAACTCTATGTTAACCAATGTTTCCTCAGGGTTTTTCATCCAGTTTTTGTGTAGAAACTTTCAAGCTGTTAGCCTCGAGGAAGCTTTTTGCTCAGTTCTGCCTCTAAAACGCTGGCCTGAACTTTTGATTTCAACTGTGTTAATTGTAATACCTTCCCTCTAGACTCACTGAGAATATCACTGAAGCAAAATCATGTATCAGCATATCTGTATATGAGATATTGATGAATGACATTAGGATCACTGCATATTCTTTCTCTGTTACAGATCTTGGGAGTTCTAAGCTTTGAGGTTTTTTGAAGTCAGTAACAATATCAGGTCTGTAGTAAGGGAAAGCTTAGTGCAATAGAAGACACTTTTAAAAAGGAATTGATAACTTGAATTGTGGTTTTGCAGTTTCCTTTCAAAATGCTTCACAGTATTCTCGAAGCTGTGCACCACAGACCAGATGGTGTCTTTGATCCTGTCTCAGAGCTTACTGTGAAAAGGTTCAAACTTCATTGTGTCTGCTACTCAGTTATAAAAGTTATCCCTGACTCGACTGATTGGAGTCTTAGTGGGCATGTAGGATGTAGTGGCTTGTGATGATGGTGATTAAAGAGAGCGCTCAAAACTCTGGGTGCTGGAGACGCAGTGGTTATCTGAAGGACAGGCAGAGGAGCCAAGAACAGTGCTCTGATGTGATACCAGCTTCTAAAATCCTGCCAGTGCCACAGCTGCTTGGTATTTTAGGTGGATAATTTTGCTGCTCTTATGTGACTTTTCATTATTCTTGAAAAATATCATAGCAATTTTCTCCTTATGTGACTTTATCACAGTTTGGGAGATAATAGGAACTGGACTTGGCTGCATCCCCAGGCTTACTGTGATTGGAAAAGGACATGATTATGTATGAAAGGAGAAACACATAATCCAAGAGGAAATGGCAAAAAGGAGCACAAGAAATGCTCCCATTAACTCTGTGTATACCTGCTCTATTGTAAATTGTGTCTTGATCAGCCTGATTGCAATCAAAGGCAGAATTTTATAGTTAAATGGATACATATTAAAGCTTTTTTTTTTTTTGATATCTCAAAGCTCTAAAGACAAGAAAAAAAAAATCTTCATTTTTACTCTGTATTTGCAAAAACTACAATCTAGACAGCTAACATTAGTTTGCCAGAACATAAATAATATTGTTATCAAAGAACATCACAGTCTGGGGTCTTCTTCACTGAAGTCTGCTTTGTTGTTCAGCTCTTCCCTTTCTGGCTAAACCGTTAAGAATGAAAGATTCCATGAAAATATTTTCTTCATAGTTCCCTTGATTTTCCATTTTTCCCATGTGATAGAAGCTCTAATTATGACTTTGTTCCCTGTATTTCAGTGAAAGTTCTGGACTTCATATATTTCAATATATGTTTAGGAGATTTTAAATTCTTATTATTATCATTTAACTTTTCATCCCTGCTATTCACCAGGGTGGTTAGAACTTAATGTCTTCTAAGTTCCTCTGAAACAGTGGTTTCTAAAACAATAAAAGTCAAAGAAACAATAGGTGCATTTGTAAAACACCAAGATCAGCATTACCATCTTCCTTCTGAACAAGATATTTAAAGGGCACTTGGAACATCTGGGAAGGATGGTCACTCTTGTCTAATTTGCTGCAGTAAGTGCATTGCATGTTAACTGGATGTACACAAGGACTTCTCAACATTTCATTCTGCTACAGGCATAATTGGAAAGTTATCAATTTCTGTTACAGTCTTCAGCAACTTCAACAGTTTGAGCTCAAGGTAACAGGAAGTTCAGTAATTGATTCACTGGCTGCTGTAATATCTTTTCCGGTCAGGACATACACTCATTGAGAAATAAGTATTGAGTGCCATCTAGTGTATACACTGTGGTGCATGGACAAAAACAGGCTAGGAAAGCCTAAAGAATCTCATGATTACAGTTCCAAGCAAAAAAATGTGTAGAAAAGGTTGCTATATCTGAAATAAGAATCATTAAATTATGTTGTTTCATTGAAAAAATAATTAAGAACATATTTCAGACTATAGGGAGAGGTATATGGACACAAAACTACTGGATAATGTATATTATTGCTACTGTTGACTGAGCACATTAACACACCAGGAGTTCTTTGTATCCTTCTATTCCCCACATGATTTCCCAGTGTAACACCTTCTTATCCCACTTCATGCCTTAGAACAGTTAAGCCATTTACAACTTGTAATTTGCTAAATTACCTCTGTTCTTTCCTTCTGGGAGAAAAGTAAATCTTTACTGAGATGTTTGGCAGGGTTAAAAGCTATTATATTGCTGCAGCTCTTTGATCTCTAGGCAATTATAATCCCATTAGGTGACAAATTGACTTACCAATTGCCATAGCTTTGTTGGTCCCACATTTTCATCTCCAGTTTTCACCAAAATCAATAGGACTTTTCCCATTGATATCTGGCACTATTTTGCTAAAGACTGATTACATTATGGCCAGGAAAACACAACTGTTGCAGAAAAAAGTCACCAGTGTGAATTTAAGTCTTTGCTTCACTTCGGACTGTACAGCCTGAAGAATCCAACCATACAAAGACTAGGTTTAGCATTCTATCAAAACTTTTAACATTATAGATACCTATGTAAAGCAATAGCTGGTATGCTTTGAAATAACAAAAATGTAACTAAACAGTCTGATCTTACACATATAATATCTCATAAGTGGTTTTTCAAAAGGAAGCTGGGTATTTACAATACCTACCATGGCATAAATTAGTCCTGGGTTTGATATATATAATTCTATATATTTCATATATATATAGTCTTGATTCGATATATATAATTTCTCATTTTACATTGCAGATGTAGAAATCTTATCTGTGGAGGTGGTTAATGATATTTGGAGACATCAATAGATGCATTTCCAAAACTAGCATCACTTCATTTAACATTTAGTTCAGTTTCTTACATCTGTATCTCTAGGTGCTCCAAAAGCCTTCGTAAGACTGAATATTGTTAGGAATTCCATAACATGTTTATGATGAAAAAAAACTTTTGAGTGTCATTGTGTTAAATGAAAAAAGTAATAGCTCAAAGGAAAACTTCTATAAAGCCACTGAGAAGGTCTCCAAGTGGATCAACAAAATATGAAACTTGGTTTTTAAGAAGGAAAATAACCACTTGAAAGAATAAATGGCTCTTGAAGTGCTTGTTAAGTGCTGTGTACTACATACAGCTATATAGGTACAAAGGAAAAGAGAGAAAAAAAAAACTACCTGCTGCTGTCAGTAAAGAAGCTAATTATCCTTGAATCTGTTGGTGTTTGTACACCTGAAGTGAAAAGGATAGAAAGAACTAGTGCATCCAATTTTACTGACTCTGGGCTGCAATTGCCTTACTATGTAAGATGGCTGGAAGAGAAAACACACAGCCACATACCCACAAACCTGCTTAAAATTCTGAATATACTTAACCTAGTTACATAGTAAAAGATAACACATTAGAGTTGACTGCTGAGCTGCAGCAGCAAAGTGTGGTGAATGGCAAAAAAAAGAAGAGCGCTCCTTCTCTGCCAGAGGAACTGGAGGACCTGCTGGTGGTACCCAGTGGCACTGCTCAGGTGCAGCATCCTTTACCCAGGGAAACAGGGATGGAGAGATTCCTTTTTCACTTCTTCCTCTACCTCTGTTCTTGCAGGGGTTGTGATTGTCCTTTATACCATCTTGTTATCTCCTTTGTGCTATCATGCTATACAGGTTGTTTTACATGCACCTCATACATGTTCATTATTGTCTCTGCTTTGCCTAAGCCAGGTTCTGCCTTGCTCTCAGGACTGCGTTGCTTTAGTGAGCAATAGTATTGTTGGTTCCTCTGCTACTAACCTAGGCTTAAGGTCTTGGTATAGTCCAGGTTTAGGATTGATAGCTGATACATAGGTACTGTTTTACTGTAATAGATCTGTTTCTGTTCATTAACAGTACAAATTTTGTTGCCCTTGAGGTGGAAAAAAATTCCAACTTTACAGAGATCAAAATTATTTTCATTTTATTGTTTTCATTCATGAAAGAGATGCAAGAATGAACTAAGAAACATGTCAGAAATCAAGCAACTATTCTAGATTAATATTATATACCAGACATTGTCATTACACGCAATTTGTTATAATATTTCTGCATTTGAGAGGACAGCTTACTAGAAGTGGTGTAGTGCTAGAAAGAGGTTTAGCAGTCAAATCAAAATCAACACGTAACCAAGTAAGTTGGGAGTGGAAGAGATTTACTGTTGAGACATCAAAATACCAGGTGTGAATGAGTCATGAAGTCCTCAAATCAGGACTGAATCACGACTCAATAAATACCACGTGCCTTGTTCACAGAAATGAAACAGTAAGAATTCTGCAGCTTACGAGCCAAAGCAGAACAATTGATAAACTCCTTTGATGAAAGGTTGGTTTCCATAGAGAGATGAAGTAATTCATCAAGATAGCTTTTGCTGACATTTACTATCAAGAAAAAGTGGGTTTTTAATGTGAAATAATATGTTTATCAGAGTAATTGGTTTGGCTGAAAAAATTAGGCAAACGTTTTTATCTTTTTCATGTTTAATATAGGCTTGGAACCTCGTAAAGCTAAGCAGAAACTGAAAACATTTGTTTAGGGCCTAGATAGACAGGTATTGGTGAGGTCATCTCTGAGAGGAAACATGCTTGATGATTGTGGAGTAGATTGTATATTCTCAGAGGAAAAGGGCAGGGAAGGAGAGGTAGAGAAATAAATATGATAAGGTAGTTATCTTCTGGATGGAAGAGAGATAGATAATTTCTATAACAATTTATTAGAGCAGAAGAAGATGACAGTGTATCCTAAAAGCAATATCACTACTGAGTTTGCTTTTTGTGTATGCAGTAGAATTATGAATCTTAGTTCCCAAGATCACTGAAAAAATATTTGTCTGTTTCCTCTGAAGATAAAGTCTTAGAGATCAGAAATAGAATGATTTTTCTTTTCTAGAAATATTAATCTTTGTTATGTAGCCCTTTACAGACGTCTTGGAGTGTTCATCTAAACATGAAAGAGACTCTGATGTTGTGCATGCTATATGATAACTGAGTATGACTGACACAGCACTTTTCCTCCAGAAACTGCTACTAGGCATTCATTCCCCAGTACACACAAAACTTGTGTAGGCTAACACTGATAGACATGGAAAGAAGAACAGAAACACTGCATCATGGGAAGAGAAGTCCTATTCAATCTCTTGCCATAGAATGTAAAAAATTTGAAATAATATATGGAGTACAGTGAGCATCGTAGTGGTGCCTCTGCCAGACTACAAGATTTAGAAAGGAGCTGGAGCTTCACCACTACAGCTGTCAGGAGGTGAGAGAGTTGCAATGGCTGGAACAAAGACGAGGAATCTGTATGCTCATTCACTTACCCATGAACCAAGCTCCAGAAGTGTCCACCCATGATTCATGCAGGTGAAGACGGTGTTACACTCAAAATCTTGTTTGTGCACAAAGAGGAAGCACATCTTAAATTTATACAAAACCAGGAATTTATCGTTAGTGTGGTTGAAATCATCATTAGCCCAGATCTAATCATTAAAGAAAAAGAAGAACACAGTTATAAAGAAGAATACAGTTTTAGTAATAGAACCATTACAATTGCTGTATGCCCACTTAGCTTCTATACCTTCCCTGGTGTCACACTCACCATTTCCCTGCTCCTCCTTTTTGAGGCTGGCAGCTTCCATCTGGCAGTGGTGGGTTGTGAGCTATCAACATCTGGAGTCCTTTGTCGGGAGAAACATGATGTTCATGTCAATGCTTTCTTCTTCCTCATGTTAGAGTCTGTGTGAGGTGTATTGGAAGCCCTGCAGCAGATATTGGATTCGAGGAGACAGTCACACTGAGAAGCCCATGTCTGGAGGTTACGCTACCTGCTTGGCCTTGCTTTTATCTAACAGCACAGCACAGAAGTTCTCGTTCAGGAATAAGTTCTTTTCTCACACAGCAATTATATAATAGCTCAGATGATAAAAAGGGAGCGCACCTCTCCATACATGGGATTTGCTCTGCTCTGCACTGCACACTTGGGGAAATCCATCCAAGCTCTATCCAATGCTGTACAAGTGTAGGGTGCCCAGCATCTGAAAGGATATAAGCTTACTTGTTACCTGTATTCCTCTGCTCATTATATATTATTAAGCAACTACCTTATTAAGGCCTTTGTCATCGGACCTTTCTTATCCAGGTAGAACGCTGCACTGGCTCTCTCTTACCTCAACCCCTGCCATCATGCAGAACATGGAGTTTTTTCTACATGTTTGCTAACCCCCATTTGCACCTTCATCTGTCTTCATTGTTCTGCATCTCCATGTTACATCTAAATTTACTATACACAATTACTTTAGTGTCTGTTAGACATAAAATTCAAGATTTATTTGTACTCCTTGCTACCCCTAAAACCAGTTTTGTTCAACTCCAAACATACTGGTGAGTTCAAACAAAGCTGCAGGTCGAAAGTAGTTCAGACACAGCAAGCCAGACAAGCCTCAATTCTGAGGCCTAGAAAACTTGGTACAATGACTTAATAATGTTTAGTGCTGCCTTTTAATATTTCTGGTGAATTTTCATTTAAAAAGGTAAGCAGGGTGTTTGGGGTTTTTTGAGCTAAAATATTCCAAAAGAAACAGTAAAATGAAAGGCACAAGGAAAGGTGCAGAACATGAGCAAGTTGTGGGGCCATTTTGATTTAGTGCAAAATGTTGGTTTGCAGCATGGGGAGCTTTACAGGAGCGGAGGTTCTGGAATGGTCCCAAGCCTCCCAAAGCAGTCATGGGTTCTTTGGGTGTTTTATAGACCCAAATTTATCCTGAAATCAAGCATGCTGCTTGATGTATCAATCCAAAATATCTGTCTGGTTCTTTCATTATTAGTTCATAAGAGCTACCAGTATTTGGATCAATCTATCTCCAGTAGGGTCTTATTACTTTCAATATGTGAATTAAAAATGAAACAAAACCACATTTACTGAAGTAAAATAAGTTAAAGAACAGAGCAAACCAAGGAAACCAAACTCTGTATTATCTACTGGAATCAATTATTCATATGAACATTTTCCTGTAGAAAAAACAAACAAGCAAACAAACTCCCAAAACCAGAGAAATTTAAGACACCTCCAAAACTGAAACAACATCGGCACTCAATACCGTATGGGTAGACTTTCTCTTCATTTTAAATGTCTAAGGTTTAAAACTTCTGTATAGCAGTGCTACAATATGTACTTCTGCTCTTCTGTTGAATAAACCACAAATCCAAGTTTTCTGGAGTTATGGCACCATCTCCTGGCAAGATGGAGTGTTTGCTCGTAATTGATAAAACACATTTGGAATCAAATCAAAAAAGGATATCTAGGTGCTGCCTCTGACATTTCCATCTCCAGCTCATTTCCAGTTACCAGAATTCCCAGCTGCTTTTGGTGCATTAGTCGTGACTGGAGGAGAAGGTCTATACTATTTTCAGCTTTTTACCAAAAGAAAAATTAAAACAGAAACAGCATTATTGTATGTATATATGATTAATGATTTTTTTTGGACATTACTGGCAGTGTTCTATCACATCTTCACAGCCACCAGTAAGCTGTTAGCATAGTGTTCTTGCTTTTTGGAACTGTACAAATTATGTATTTAAACCAACTAAAGCACGATGTTTTCTCATCCATGTGTCCAAATGCAGATGTAGCAGCACTGACCTGAGATAGGTGACTCATGCACTCATGTATTGACTTTTTGGATATTTTCCACACAATTGTATTTTGCATTGCAAGAAGAACAGGTGAATCTTCTTATTAAAATGATAAAATCTTGTTCAGTAACTAGGTTTTAATGAATATTTCAGTTTGTTATGCCTTCTCTGTAAAGAAAATTCTAGAACCTAATTTTGTAAAAATTGGCTTATAATTATGTGTTTAGTTATAAGTGAAAAAATTAATTTACAATTCAGAAATGTGGGTTTTTTCCTGTTTGTCTCTATACCAAAGCATTTTAAAAGCTCTTCTGACCAAACAAGACCTCTTGTTACCTTTTTGAATCATCTGAGATATGAGGAGTTCTGCTCACCTGTTTGAATTGCTCTTTCTTTCTAGAGCTGGTAAAGCGTGAGCTATTCTTTTTAATATACATATCACACTATAAAATTTCTTGGATAGATACCCTCTCTTTCTCATGTTTTTGTAGTCATGATCCATGATGGAGATTGATAGAAACTGGCATCATTAAAAAATGAAAATAAAAAAATTACTTCTGATTTAAAATAAAAATGGTTAGCTAGGCTTGTAAGAAAATGTTTAAACTTCTAATTGTTTCTCAAATTGTATCTGACTTCTGACTGAAGACAGGCTTCTAAACTGATAAATTAGTCAATGAGTTTTACTTTTTCACTCCACAATTAATGGTCAAAATTTTATAAAACATTCTCAGATAGTCATCTTAAAGACTGCACAGCATCTGAGAGGCTTGATTTTCTTTCAGCAGTATCACACTTATTCAGCGGTACCCAATAGTGGGGAACAGCAGTATATTCCAATATACATTCTTTCTATATATAGATATATTCCAAATAGTTCTTTGTCTGCAATCAATTGGAAACATCAGTAAAGCAGTGTCGAAAAATATATCCTTAAGCAAGTTGATGTTTCTTTCAGCAATGGATTTTCATTTCTGCCAAAAATGACAATTGCATGCAAATGATTAATTTAAAAAAAAAAAAATAAATAAAAATCAGCGGTCATTCAGCAGGATTCATGGTTAGTTTTTGCATCATTATTTTCAACTGCACAGCCTGAGACTTCTAGAGGAGACCCCTGCACATCCCATAAATCTGAAATTTTGACACACCTTCACTACTGAGTGGTTTGGACTGTCCTCCACACCATCTCAAGCTTTTAAAAATGAACGCTATGAGCTAGCACAGGACCTTAAAATATGTTCAAGAAATTTGTGTATTGATTACCACTTATTTATGCTAAGTCCATGCCTCAGAATTCTTGATCTAAAGAGTTTCTTACACATTTTTAATGAAAAAAATACAGTTTTCAGTTTTTAGAGGGTTAGATCCACTCAGAGACCTTACTATGTTTCCACATAACATTTTATCCAGGCAAAAATACAATTTTACATTTCTGTTTAATTTTTTCCTTACAACTAAGTTCCAGACTCATTATATAGGGCAGCTTCTTCCCCTGAAGTTTACTGCCTGGTACAAAACTTGCTCTCTACGTGAATCTGGACTAAATGCCTGATGAGTAAACCTGAAGGCAATGCTGCTTTCACTGCTGCCATCTGCTGCTTAGTTTAAAATCAACAGCCTTTAAATATCAGAAAAAAATGAGGTGAAACTTAAGAGTTAACATTCTGAGTTTCACAAATCCTAATAAAGGATGTAAGAATTGCAGATTACAACTAGTCTTTATTCTAAATAAAATGTAAAAATTATTTAACTGGGTTCTTCTAGGTAGTTACATCATTGTTAATAACATTTAAAATATGTGGAAATTAATAGAAGTGTCTGCACAAAGCAATTTTCCATAAAACAGTTATTAATGTTTATTTTTAGTTTATAGTTTTAGAAAATCTTATTTTTTTCCTTTGTCACCATGTTTATATGACATAAGATACAGTCATATTTTCTTCATCTTTAACTGATGTCTTCTAAATAAAAATGATAGCATACATTTGTGGGGAGTGTTCCAGATTTATGTAGCCTCTGGGTTTTCTTCCTCAGAGAGGTTACTACCTCATTTATTCCTTATTCTCATATCTCTAGGCTCTTGCCCAGTCAGCATTCTTCAGGTTCTTTTGAAGTTTGAATCAAGTGTTTCGAAGACTGGCTGATACTGGAAATATATCACAGATCCAAGACTATCATTAAAAAGTAATACTAAAATTCAGAACACTAGGGAATCTTGGTAATAATTAATGTCTTTTCTACAAATAAAAATAGCTGTTTAAAATTTTTATTATTGCTCTTCTGGCCAACAAAATGAAATCAGCAACTTCTTCACAAACCCTGAAGTTCCATACTCTCGGTCCTTTTTACTTTCATCTATAAACATCAGAAAAAGTTCATTCTTCAAAAATCTATGTTTAGAACTATTGAAATGTGTTTTTAAAGCCCATAATGTATCTGTAAGTGGTTCCTTGCAAGGGTAACAGCTTAACTGTGTGAATACACACAAATAAAACAGAAACATAGATAGAGACGCAATCATATCACTTTTGCAAGCACGTTTCCAGGTGGGTAGTACTTCCTAACACCTGAGGTCAGTTGGGCTGGACTGAGAAGGAGTGTTTAATGAGTACTTTTTCTCTTAACAAGTAAGATCCCACTTAATTTTTTGTTCAAGCTTAATTAATCTACAGCATAAATTTTTAAAGTCAGGGTTTACATTTGATTCTCACTGAATGAATCATAGAATGGTTAGAGTGGGAAGGGAGCTTAAAGATCATCAAGTTCCAACCACCCTGCCACGGGCAGGGACACCTCCCACTAGAGCAGGTTGCTCAAAGCCCCATCCAGCCTGGCATTGAACACCTCCAGGGATGGGGCATCCACAGCTTCTCTGGGCAACCTGTTTCAGTGCCTCACCACCCTCACAATAAAGAATTTCTTTCTGGTATCCAATCTAAATCTCCCCTCTTCCAATTTAAAACTGTTACCCCTTGTCCTGTCACTACACTTTCTGACAAAGAGTCCCTCTCCAGCTCTCCTGTAGGCTCCCTTCAGATATTGGTAGGCTGCTATGAAGTCTCCCCAGAGTCTTCTCTTCTCCAGGCTGAAAAATCCCAGCTCTCTCAGCCTCATAGGTTAGGTGCTCCATCCCTCTGATCATCTTTGTGGCCCTCCGCTGGACCCGTTCCAACAGGGCCATGTCCTTTCTATGTTGAGGACTCCAGAGGTGGCCACAATGCTCCAGGTGGGGGCTCATGAGCGCAGAGTAGAGAGGTAGAATCACCTCCTGCGACCTGCTGGCCACACTTCTTTTGATGCAGCCCAGGATGTGGTTGGTTTTCTGGGCTGCCAGTGTGCACTGCCAGCTCATGTTGAGCTTCTCATCCACGAGCACTCCCAAGTCCTTTTCCTAAGGGCTGCTTTCCAGCCATTCTCTGCCCAACCTGTATTGGTGCCTGGGATTGCCACGTCCCAGGTGAAAACCCTGCACTTGGCTTGGTTGAACTTCATGCAATTTGCATGAGCCCACCTCTCAAGCCTGTCCAAGTCCCTCTCTTGTTAAACTTTTAAGAAGAGTAGTTCCAATAGCACTCTGGATTTGAGGAATTTTGTGAATTCCATAGTGTCTCCTGTCATGTAGAGGTTAAAATAAGTGCTGTAGCTCATGAGCTTTGTTCTGTTGGCTGGTGAGGAGATATCTTATGAGCACTACCCCATTGAGATAAGTCCACCAAGGCACTTCTGCCACTATTACTGCCTTCTATTTTTAATCATCAACCTTGAGTGTTTAGTGAACAGGCTTTGTATATTAGACATCAAGCTGGACTCTGCAGAGGGTGATTCAGAACAGTCTATTTAAACTTTTGATCCTGTTAGACCTTCACATTTAAAGAATAATAATTTAAATAAGAATGAGTGGGAAAGACCAGTCTGGCAAGCCATGTTTCAGCAATTTTTTTCTTGAGGAGTGTAGAGAATCTTCTCAGGCTTATATCAGTCATTTCTATGCAGCCTGTGCTCACCCTGGCCCCCTGAAAGACATTCAAAACCAGTGATTTCTTGTCCAACCCATGCACAAGGGCTACCAGCGCTCCCTCACCCCTGTGGGAGGTCTGACCAGGTAGCTGGGGCTTGGGGCAGTGCAGGGCAAGGGCCTGCTGAAGTTAGTGAAGAAGAAAAACCTGTTTTCCAAACCTTAATGAGAAGCAGGTAGAAAAAGGAATATAAACCTTGATCATTCACACTTCAGATGAGTGGCTAGTTCTGGTTCAACGCATGACAATACCAGCTCCTCTATCTTTCTCAGTCCACTGCAGGTGTCGAAGTCTATGGTTTTTAACTTCTGCTCTTGAGAAAGGTAAAGTGCCTCCCTCCAGCCTGGAGTTTAGTGCCTGTGATAAGTATTTTTTGATAATAAAGAGTTACAGGGTTTAAAAACAGCAGTAGTGGTGTTTTTTTGGTTTTTTTTTTTTTAATTTGATGTTCTATACAGCTTTTTTTTTTGATCTTTAAAGAAATTTTTATTTTATAGCTCTTCATATTGATCCACACATATCTTGATTGGACTCTAGGATTCTCTGTTGAATCCTTGTAGATGTAAAATGTATCACAGTCATTAAAATAACGATTAATTCTTTGTGTAATTGAAAAATGTCTTGAATCCACTAGAGACTTGTAATTACTCACTAGATTTAATTTTAAGGCAAATGAGTCACTGGTAGTGTCTTTTTTCCTGTCTATAAACAGAGGCCTCAAGAGTATAAGCGTAGTATGACATCAGGAGTCCTAAGGGCACAAAAGCAAATCTCATCTGCTGTGCTGCTGCTCACTGAAGCAATCCAGCCCTGAGAGCTGGGCAGAACCTGAGCTTACGCTCACAAAAACAAGAAGGAACACGTGCTCATCACATGTGAAAGATCCCATATAGCATGAAAGCACAAAGAAGAAAAGAAGAAAATAAGAAGGTATGACGGACAATCACAGAACATGCAGGAACAGGCAGAAGAGGGGAAGCAGGAGAGCTCCAGCCCCTCTTCCCTGGGTAAGGATGCTGCCCAGGTGCAGCATCCTTACCCAGCTGCGCCTGCTGGGTACCTGCAGCAGATCCTCCAGCTTCTCTGGCAGAGAAAGAGCGCTCCTTTTTTATTTGCCATTCCCCACATTTTGTTGCAACTCAGCAGTCATCTCTAATGTGTTATCTTTTACTATGCAACTAGGTTAAGTGTATAAGAATTTTAAGCAGGTGTGTGGGCATGTGTGTGTGTGTTTTGTGCTCCAGCCTCCCCACGCAGTAAGGTGACTGACAGCAGAGTGCCAAATCAGACCAAACTTGAATGCATCACATCTTAAAAGTAGTCAGGTGGCACTGGCAGAAATGCTGCTGCTTGGTGTTGTTACTTGGTGTTGCTACTTGGTGTTGCTATAGCAGGAATGGTTTTAAGAGCTTCAAAAAA
>VXAK01026246.1:110069-131898 GCA_013399435.1 Arenaria interpres
AAAAAAGTACGCGGCCTATGGCTATTTAAGCAGTTCGAACAGCATGAAATCCCTGTCCATGAAGTGTAGCTGCAGCGCTGGACAGTGCTGCGAGGGGGCAGCGTGGCCCCTCAGTCGTGGCGATATGAAACATGAGGCTGTTTTCACACTGTAAACCCAGTATTATATGCTGTTTGATTTCGGTATCTGAGAATGGAGGGACCCATCCTCAGAGCCAGAATGCTACACTAAATCTCTGTGTATATTTTTCAGTGATTTCTCTCTATATGATCTTTAATTTCAGCTTCTATTTTAAAAATATTCCATGAACTGCTCAATTCCCAGTTTCACATCATATACCAGTATAGCTGCTAGCTGAAACTCTCCAATAGCACTGTGAGGAAATATTTCACACATACTCTGCACTTCGCTGAGTGCTTTAACTGAGTAAACACACATTTTTGTTAAACATTGTTAATTATTTAAAAAGAGACATATTAATTATTCATTCTGCATGTATGTGTGAAAGAATACTGGGATTTTCTTTCTGTAAGTGAGTTTCTTGGAGCTAGCACCAATTTATTTTATTTGGGCAGTATGCATTTTTTGTTATTTGTTTCAAAGAGGGAATCTACATAAATATAATAAATATAGTTCTAGACGTGGCTCAGAAATGCAAGCTCTATGGGAAAACTCATGGATATTCTTCAAGTGAGGTACAATTCAGTAACATAAAAATGAATGCTAAAAGAAAGTTATTTCTTATTTATGATAAGGGCTACAAAGATATTGTTCCTGGAAACCTTTCTACTGGAGGAAAGAGCCAGAAAACCCCTTTAGGGTTTATCAGATGCTTTCTTATTCTGCCTTCATCAGAAATACCTTTACTTTGCTGTGAGGAGACAAAAACTCTATATATTCCTAAACTGCTGACATATGCACATTTATTTGTTGTCTATACAGAATGTCAGAGATTAATCTGTGTGAAGACATCAACAAGCTGCATGCAGATTCTGGTTCTGACTTGTCTGAAGAAAGGTTTTGATGAACTAACCATACCTTATTTCAAAAGGAAACTTAGGACATTAGTGATGCCCTTGGAGGTGAGCTAGTGCTGAAACAGGGCAGATGAATACGTGCAATGTGTACAGTAAAATGCATAAACCACTGTGGTCAACAAATGGGAAATTTGAACCAGCAAAATAGATTTTGATGTTAATTAGGGAAAAGAAACCAAACCAGATATTTTAAATATTTATTTGTCAGACTGGGATAACAGCCTTTATACAGCACAATTTGCATAAATTCTCAAGATACATCCTGTGTACAATCACAAAACCATGACATGGATTTATACATAAAGTGAAAACTGAGACAGATTTACAAGCATTTTTATACAGTTCTCATACCGCTTTCTTGTTTCAGTTTTTACAACTTTTAGAAGAAGTCTATTTTTTTCCTGATGAATCTGGAAGCAAAATGAAAATTAAAAGAAATTCAAACTGAAAGGAATATCAACAAACCACCATCTATGCATGCAACATTCACTGTGGAAACATTACATTTCTCCAAGGACTAATCTTTTTTTTGTGTTTTTGTGATTTTTTTGGTGTTTTTGGAATTTTTTAAACTTTGAGTATGCTGTACACGTTGTCTGTAGCATGACAGCACACACGCTAGTCAGCCGTTGTTGAGCACCTGAGCACGTCACTGAACATCTATAAGATACAATCAAATAAGAACACATTCACATGCTTGGATGTCAGATGGAATCAATAATTTAAACTTAGTTTGTTTTACAAAAATGTATACTTATTTACAGGGTAACAAATTAAGAAAACTGCTTTCTCTCAAATCATCTATTTTGAGTTATGGATATCTATATATACTATAACTTTTGAGCTCATCAATATATTTGCTTATTAATCTTTTCAAAATAATAAAACAGAACATACAGAAAACATTAAAATGCTTCTTATGATTTAAAGAGAGAGTATCCGGTTTCACGTACTCCTTCTGTTTTCCTTCTAAAGGCAACATGTACTCATAAAGAGCAACTGATCCTACATGCCAGGTGTACTTAAAATTCACAAGGCATGTAGGACTAAGGTTTAAATATAATGTAGGTGCATACTTACACTAAATGTCCTCTCTGTTTCATTACCTTTATAAGTTACACTCACACAAATGCAAATTTTCTCTGTTATTCACATAGGTATGTACATATCTAGATATATACTCAAATAATGGAATCTGGGACATTCAACATCGTAGCAATGAAAATAAAATACTTAAAAATAGTGTCAGTTATGATTCAAATAATAATTTAAAAAAATACTATTAACATCTTTATGATATCTCCATGAAACTAAATCCTAATTAAATAATCTCTGTTGGGCACACACTAGCTTACAATATAATAGATGTCTTCTTTTTCTTCATCACCATCCTCAAACTAAGATTCAATATCAGCTGGTTACCAGCTACCATATCCCACAGTCTAACCATGCGAACACTCAGCATCCAGAAAAATAGCTCAAATATTTCCTAGGTCTTGATTTAAAGCCAGTTTAAGTCAAGAGACTGGTTGTTACTGACTTCAACTGTTTTGGATTGCGTTTTTATTTCTTCCACAAAGGATCCATGTAATGTAAAAACGTGGGTAATAATAAAGAAGCAGCACTCATTACCCCTGGATACTATCCCTTTAAAGTGTAATGATAAAGAACTAGCTCAACATTCATCATAGAAACTCTCATGTCTAGTTTAACCTGGAAAAAAAGTGGCTGTTTGCTGCTCATTGTGTGCATAACAACAATAATAATATTAGAAATCCCTGTCGTTTGTAAACACATACACTGTGCTTTTGCTCATTTTCAGCTTGTTTCCACTCACAAGGCCTTGAACAAAGAAGCAGCTTCAATCTCTGTTGACTCAGCACATTTATGAATAAAAAAAGTTAAAATGCCTCTGCTATTGCCTCCCTGCAATATGCATCTTCAAAGCAACCATAAAAATGTGTCAACCAATTAATAATCAATCACTCAGAAACTATAAAAGCTCTTGCACATCTAAGCACTTTTGGCCAGATAAAAGAAACAAAAAATAATGAGAAAAAAGTGAAAAAAATATACTGAGATATATACAAAAAAGTAAAAAAATACTAATAGTCCTTGTTTGATTATTTTTTAAAAAACGTTGTCACAAGAGAGTTTTTCCTGACTTCATTCGTAAAACAAGAAAAAAAAAAGAAAAAAAATGCATTCAAACATGAATCTGTGTTGCATAGAGTGATTCCAGTACAACCTAGAAATTTGGTCAAAATAAGGAACTTGGCACACTTTGGAAGCATCCTCTGACCTCTGAATGATGTCGCCTTTGAAAAGAGAGAGTGTGTGGGCCCAGGTCTGTCACTAGCTCATCCTGGGTGATGCCAAAGGAGCCCTGTTGTTGCTGCAGCTGGCCAAGGCAGTGCCACGTTCCTGACAAACTCTACTCTGCGTCTTATGATGGGAGTCCAAAACTGCCATTTGGACATGCAGAAGCATTTTGTGTGTTGTTCAGAGAATCAAAGATGCTTGAATTAAACCAGTTGCCGACAGCTGACTACCCTGCAAAGGTAGCTGTTCCATGCAGCTGCAGCTATACCACCCAACACAGCTATTTTATAAAATATTGGCCACATTTGTATGTGTGTGAGAGCAAAGCATGCCTGTCTGCTTTCTCAATTAAGAGTGATGATTACAGGCTTCCCAGTAAGACAGCCAGATAGTGCTCACTCCTGCTGGAAATCTCCATAGCAACTACCAGCGTGATTTGCTGTCTTTATAATGGATCTTAGCAAGAACAAAATTACCAGCAGTTTGCACAAAATTGCACATCTTGTGGCTTGTACTTCACACAGTAATTGAAACGGGACTTTTTTTTTTTTTTGGTCTTTTTTCAAAGAAAGAACACACTATACCCATCAGGAATGCAAAATAACCCACCAAAAGAGCAACACATATGTCAAATATATCCACATAGGATTTTTTGGTTTGATTGGGGATTTTTTCTTCGAAGTACTTATCTTTTCATAAAAACATACACAACATCAAAACATATAGGATGTTTACAATAACTCCAGAGGACTGTTTTTAAAATATATGAGAGGTAGGGCATACATATACTGATGAAAGCATAAAATTCAACATTAAAGCACACATCCTACTTCCACTGTCAGTGATGTTGTGTTTTTAAGATAGCTAATAAGATTTTGGTAAGATTGCTCTGCTTGTAAGTTAAGCAGGCTACCAGCAGGTTATCAACAACTTAACAGGAATTTCCTTGGTGTGTGTATCATTAATATCTTCTGTGTGTTTCTTCTCATATTCCTTTTCCACCCTGTTATTTTAAGTTGATAAATCTGAAACTGTATGTGAAAAGTGTCACCAGCTTAAATGGTATAGCTTTTTCATGCTTGGTCCAGCTTCTGAGTAAACTGGGCCTTATTTTTCTTTCTTTTTTTTTTTTTAAAAATCTTAAATCTTTTCCAGAAGAATATTTTCACTTGGTCTTACACAACCTGAGGAAGTTCTATGATTCTATGAAGTATACTACATATATCCAGAAAATATAAGATGTTCCTTAAACAATTTGTGAAAAGTCCTTATTGGGCAAGAAAAATAAATGTCTGAAGTGCAGAAGTTTGGTCATTTTCTGTTTAAATATGCAAAGGTCATTAGGTAATATTCTCAGGGAAACTACTTTTTAATGAAGCTGTGAATATTAAATGACGTCTGAATAACAGAGGAGTTAGTACCATATTGATTCTTGCTTTTTAAAGAAATGGCTATACTTTTAGGAATAGGAGAAAAAGCTCTGCTTTCTTCAGAAATGGTACAAGGGAAATGGTACAACAACCAGCTTAAACCACTTCAGGCAGTAATTTCTTCCCAAAGCCAGCTAACTGATCAGTTTCAAGCCTCTGAAAGTGGGACTTTAAGCATGGAATTTCTGACACAGTCTTAAATGTTACCTTCCTATTTACTTTCCTAACTGAGAAGCCACACTGTTGGGTGGATTACACTCAGACATTCACCTGAGATAACAAGAGGATATTATTAATTATCCCTAATTCAACAGCACCCAGGCAGTAACTGCCCTGTTGTCCCTTCTGCTTAGATTTCAAGTGTGTTAGTGGTGTTGATACAGAGCCCTGCACCGAGTGGGTTGGTGTTAGCACAGCGGGTCGACTGCTCCAAAGTGCCCACAATATAGTCCCCAATATATAGTCTTTGTACAGTTTGAGAATAAGACTGGTTGCTGAAAAATAGAAGGACTAGTTGAAATAACTGTGTTAGTCCCAGTGCGTAAGTCTCTTAAATACCAAACTTTTTTTAAAGCTGCTGATTCAAAGGGTAGGGTGAAGTACAGTGTCACTGACATCAAAACAGCATTTTTTCTTCCTGATTTTTTCTTCCTGCCCTTTCTCTTTAAAACCACATCCTGAATCACAGACCATTAATATAGTTTTATCCATTTCATTCTAGGACAGTGGTTTATATCCATTGTTAACACACAGAAACAAATGAAACAATCATATCTGTTTCTCCACAGCATAGTTTCCGAAGGAAAAAGAAAGAAGGAAAAAAGTAACATAAAATAACATTACCACTCTTGCAAACGTCTTGCAGTTTCTGTCAAGTGGCAAAATCTCACTACAGCAAATTATCAGAGATCCTAAGATGCAGAGGAACAAGTTTGCACTTCTGATAAGTGAGATTTGGAAAGTCAGTCACCCTAGGTGCTTTTGCATAAGATGATCTCCTTCTGGTTGTGCAGAAAACCAGACTCTATCAGAACTACCTCCAGCTGCAGCTGAACTCTGCATTAACACCTGCCTTCCAGCCTTCATTATTTCCTTCACAGTTACTCTCTTCAGAAAGAGTCCAACAACACAGAGCCCTCGTGTCAGTTTTCGTTTCAAACAGCCTCACTTTAACTTCTGGGCCCAGGTTTTCTTTTACTTTGCTGTCTTTTGCAGCAAAACAAGTGTACTAGCCCTCATTTAAGTGTGCTATGTAGCCCAGAGACTGCTCTTTTCTACTTTGTATTCTGAAAGACTAGCTAAACACAATGATATCAAACTATAGTCTTGGAGTGATGCCGTTTTTAGCAGACTCTGCAGGTTTTGTGCCCTAAGCAGACAGCTCTGCTCAGTGTGTTTGTGTGGAGCTGACCAACAGTTTGTGCCAGTTTACTATTCTTTTCCTTAGATCCACTTTGTCAAGCCAGATATAAGCTTCCCCAATCAGTGTCTTTTTCATAAACTTTCCTCCATTGGAGACAAGAAGAATCTGGGGAAAAAAAAATATAAAGGATTATCAATATGCATATTAACATACAACATTTTCTAGCAAACATGAAAGATTCAGCAATAATGAGCTCTGATTTGGTACGCACAGAAGCGAAAAGAAACTGTGACCATAACCCTTTATATAGTCACCTTCCCAACAGAAAGCAAACTCTGTGAAAATTGAACCTTCCCCCTCTTCTATTTTATTATCATGGCACGTAGCAACTAGAAGATGGCAATCTTGGACTTCAGCAAGCAATTTGTTCACCTGCTGGTTACCAAAGACAAACACAAGGTGAAATTTTAAGTTACAGGGCAAAGCTTTATGCAAGTGAAGTACCAGCCCTTTCTAAATGCGTGGAAGTTGAAGGGTGCCCTGCGTGTAGGCTGTAACTCAGGGCAGACTAACGTGTGAGAAAGTCCAGAGTTCTGGTTTCTGAACTCAACAAGTGGTGGTCTAACCTAAAATGTAGAGCTGGTCTGAAATCTCACTCCTGTTTTGTCTCTGCTGAGAGTCACAGTATTATGTCTGGTCTTGTGGCTCTTGTTTGCCCAGCCACAGAGAGTGGGAAGGACAAGGGATAGCCCTGGCGCTGACAAGAGCTATGCAGTCTGGTTGTTCAAAACTCTCCCTGGTGTATCGTACAGGCACATGTTTTCCAGCTAAGCAGGTTCATGGCATGCATGTAATAGCCGTCTCTGAAGGACTTGATTAATTCTGTGGATCTATACGTTCGTTCTATGTGTTTCTGGGGGAAAAAATTTGGTAATGTATATAATTCAGGGGGTCAGTTATAGTTACCCAGTCAGATAACTGATTCTTAATTATTGAGTGACCGAAATAACAAACTCAATGCTTCTTTTTTTTTTCTATTTTTTTTTTTAACTACTTCCTAGGTTTTTCAAAAAGGAAAAGAATTCATGAAAAATTGCAGTTCCATGATAGGATTAGCAGCCAGTTTATAATATTCACAGTCACTAAGCAGACCTCCGGCAATGAGCAAGGGAGGTAACTGATAACAGTAGGAGGCTGTCACCGTCTATGTGAACCAGCAGGAGAGAAAATAGGACATTTCAGTGCCTGGTTTCACAGATCTACAGAATGGCAGGACTTGAGGATGTTGTACTTCACTGAGATGCTGGAAGAGAAAATACAGCAGTAGACATGTAACAGAACTGTAGAATTTTCCAGTAATCAAGAGTTTAAACATTTTTGAAAATTTTCCAGTTTGATTTCAGAAACAAAGTAAAAATGCAAACTTTACAGTAAATAAAAAAGAAAAGGAGGGTGAAGAAATTTGCAATCATTTTCCTGGATGGTCTTCTTAGTCCCCTGGCCAATTTTCATATCAGTTGGGAAGTAAGGCATGTACATGGACACCTTAGGCACCTACATGCCCATCAGTCAACAGGTTTGAGGAACGAAGACCAAATGATCCTTAGGCACTTCTATTAGGGAGCCCCGCTTTACTGCACTCATCAGAAAGCTCATCCTTGAGGAAAACAGGCAGCCTGCCTCCACTACCAGTGGCTTGTAGGTCACTTGGTTGAGTGTTTGCTAAAGAGCTGGGCAGCCCAGAAGCTGGCAAGCCATACCAGAACATCTGTGAAAACCATTCCTCTGGGTTTTTCTGATTATTCTCACATAGGAGATCATGTATTTCTAATTGCAGCAAGCCAGTCAGCCAGGAGCCAGCTAGGGAACAAGTCAAAGGAGGCAGGAGCTTAGTGCTTTCCAGAAGGGTCCCAGGTGGGTTACCAAGGAACAGGAAAATCAGGGAAGCGAACAAGCAAGCTCCCAGGGGCTGAGGCAAGTGTCTGTCTGAAACCTGTCAAAATGTTTTCTGCAGAATGTTTTCATTCTGACACATCAACAATTTTGGGACAGAAAAAAATTCCAGCAGAAATTTTCCATTACTTCTGTCCTTGAGCCTTCTTTCCACTCCTCCCAGCTGGATCCCTGGTATTTGTCTTCTCTAGCTTGTCTGTCTCTCAGCCTTGTTTCTTCCCCGCTCCAGGCTTTAAATTCAAGCCTTGTTATCCTGAGTCAGCTAGTATCAGTTTCTAATCCTTAGGGTTTTTTTTCCTTATTCCCAGCACTCTTGAGCAGGTGATTCTACCTTACCATTTTCCCTTCCCTTCCCTTCCCTTCCCTTCCCTTCCCTTCCCTTCCCTTCCTTTCCCTTCCCTTCCCCATCCCAACGTAGACATTCATTGTATTTTTAGAATAACAATTGTTAGAAACTAAGAGCTACAGAAAATTAAGTCATTAGTCTATACATCTTAGTCAACCCATTTTAATCNTTTTTCTTTCTCAATATCCCATGGTCCCTTCTTTATGGCTAATAGTCATGGTTTTGCTGTTGATTTTTAGAGTGGAGATCCTTGTCCTAATTTCTGCTCCTAGTTGATTCTCATGTCTCTTTACAATGTATTTTCTATGATTAACAAGTTTGACATGTCTTACTCCCTCCCTCTGATCTTACTCATCCCCCTGCAATATCCCAATTCCATCTTTGTTCTGTACATTCTGGTTTTTCTTCCTTCCTTTCTCCCTTAACTCTCTTTTGACAATGTCCATCCCTTTGCCTCTAAATGTTCACCACTCCAATTCAGCATTCAACTCACCAGCTTCATTTGCAATAGGAATTGCTTGACTGATAAGTATGAAGAACATATAAAAACAGATGTACTGAGTCAGACCAAAGACCTTTCCAGGAAAAATATTCTGCTTCCAAAAGTGTATAAAGCAGTGCATAAGGCAGAATATAAGAAGAGGACAATCACGTAGTGATACATTCCCAAAATACCTACTATGATCTGTGGACTATTGACTTCCTGACTGACAAGTGGCATGTTAACATTTAGCAAACTCTGAGGTATTTTACCCATGAATTTGTCTGATCATTTTCACTAGTTATTTTTTCCAGGAAAACATTTAGCATCTACAATATCCTACAGCAACAGATTTTATAGGTCAAACTGCTCATTGTGGAAGGAAGAAACACCTTTTTTTTGTTTTAAACTTTCTTCTTGCTATTTATAAAGCCTTTGTTCTCTTCTGTTTTGTGTGCAGCACCACTACGTATCACAGAGTTTCTGAGGAAACATTGAGAATTCTCTGACTGACTGTTCCTATGGCTGCCTCCCTCACTACCTCCCTTCTTAACAACTTGGTGGCTTATTTTCCCATAGGACTCTGTGAGTTCTTCTTTACCAGTGTACTCACTTCTGATTTCCTCTTGAAACTACCTCTGCAAGCAAAATTTTTACAGGAATTTAAAATTTTAATTTAAAAATTCAGCAAGATTTTATTGACCACTCTGGATTTTCCCAGGTAACATAAGATCTTAAATAGTCATTTACTGAGTCTATCGAATCAATAAGGATGATAGGATGCCTTAACACAGGTTGAAGAGTATCTATTTTTGTTGGGCATGTTTTCTAAGCAACATCCATTTTGGCTTTAATTTTAATGATACAACCAATAAGCCTAACATAAGCACTTAGATAATCTAGTCTAACTTTAGTCATCAAAATGTAGCTGGCAGATATCCCTGGAATTGTCCATCCCTTTCCACTCTCTAGAGGAAGACTGACTATCTGGCTTATATTGGTTATCTACCCATGTGAAAATAAGTGAAGGTTGGTAAAGTGAATCCTACCTGTCTAAAAACAACATATCTGACCAAATGATCCTATCTTTCTAAGCAACTAAAACACAGGAGGGGGACCATTCCTGAATCAGTTCCCTGCATCATTCGATGTGCCACAGACTGAAAATACTGTCATGTTCTATAAAAATGTACACAGAGAATATTCGACTTGGCATAGTCAGTGATTCTGCAATGCCTGAGATTATGAATTTTAAAGAAGTTGAGAAAATGATAAAATAATTAGGCATTTAGGTAGCAGGACATATCAAAGAAATTTGGTTTACTTAACCTGGAAAAGTAGAGAGGAGAGATATGATAACAACCTTTCAGTATACTGTTTTACAAAAAGAAAGCAGATCAGTTTTCCTCTATGATTTGTGAGGATATTTAAGGATAAATTAACTTAATTTTTAATATATGACATATTTAAGTTAGATATTACACTAGATTTTCTACATATAGAGAAAACAAAGTTTGGAAGACATGCATAACATCCTTCTCTAGGAGACTTTAAGAACAGATCAAGCCTAAAAAATTCAGGCTCGGTCTATAAATACTCTTCCTCAGTGTGAGGTGATGGATTAAACCATTTTTTAAAATCTCCTCCAGCCCGATATTTCCATTATTGTGTAGTTGTGTTATTTCCTTTGTAATTTTCTCTTTTCAGCAAACAACTGGGGTAGAAGATTGATCTCAAATGCCCATAGCACAGCATGGACAACATCCAAAATTAGGTTTTAATAAAATGCAGAATTACCTGAAGAGAATGCCCAGCAGGACTCAAGCTAAATCTAAACGTTTCATTGAACGAAGGCTCTCGGTCATGCCTGCATACCCTGGTTTTCTTCTTAATTACTCTCTTTTGGGTAGAGATATTGACAACGTACAGCTTCACATACAGGTCTGGGGAAGAACAGTTCAATGAGTTAAATACAGAAGCTTTTAAATAATCATTTCTTGCTAATGACTTCAATAGAGGGTAAGTGTTGTGAAGAAACAGAGCATGGTACTTTATAGAACTATGTTCTGTTCTTGTTCAAGTGGTGTAGAAATTAAAGAGCCCCACTAAATCCAAGGGAATTACTTTGTGTTTACAGTGCTATCATTAAAAGAAGAAATACCTTGATGTCTCTATGTATGTATGAAAATATTATTATAACATGAGGTTTTAATTTTTAAAAACCTTTTTCACCAATATACAATTTTCACTAGATATCTTTGTTCTTTAATAACAGGGAGTTATAATTTCTATTAAAGTTAAAAAAAGGACTAATTTTTAAGAATCAAAAATAAATTAAGAAGAGGATTATCTTCTGAGAGTTAATTTGCTTCTACAAAATATTTTTATTTTCATTATAGTTCCTCATAGGAGAAAAAAACACTTCAAAAAGAGTTCTATAGAATATGTCATTCTGATTAAGAAGAAATTTTCTTTCCCATTTCAGTGGTGATTTTAAATGACTTTGGGTACATCCTACTTAATGTTTTAAAAGTATCATGAAGCTGGTTTCCATGTGATACCTGGTAGATGATCTGGAGATTTAAATTTGTATGTGATATTTCTGCACTGAAGGATTTCTACTGTCAGCTGTTCTCCATCTGTCTTCATTTCCTTCTTTAATGCAATCTTGATTTCACCCATAACCTGTGTTTTACCTGGAAAAGCAGAAAAAGCAACCCTCATTAATGTAAAGGGAAACTGAATGTATCTTTCTGTGTTGGAAGGAAATAGAGCTTTCTGGTTTGATTTTTTTAGTTTGGGAATTTTTCTGATCTCTTTTTTTCTCAGGACAGCTTAAAGGTTTTAGTCAAGGGTATAATGATAATGCATTGGTTGAATGAACAAATGGTAGATACACGTAATACATTTGTGTAACTAGATTATACGCTTCAGACTGTATTTGCTTCAGAGGAGCTTTGCTCTCAAGAACACAAGTTTCACGAGGAATCATTACAAGTCATGTAATGGTCACTAGATTTCACCTTTTCAGAAATATTTACTACAAGATTCTGAAGTTACCTCATTAAAAAAAAAAAAAAGAAAAAAAAAAAAAAAAAAAAAAAAAAAAAGAAAAAAAAAAAAAAGGAGAACATTCAATAGAGTTAAAAAGAAAGATTCTGAAAGGCAACAAATTAAGACTTTGGTGAAGTTAGCATTTCATTTCACCTTTTTATGTATATAGAGCAGTATCTTTCACACAATTTAAAGGGAAGTGCCCACTGTGACCTTTAAAAGTAAAGGTGATTTCCCTTCTTACGTGGGCAGAAATACAGACCCATTGCTCCAACATTGTATGAATTTCTCTCTAAATCAGTCCAGGGATGGAGAGAAGACACAGAATTAAATGTAGGCAAAGCTGTTTCACCTTTCCCTTGCCAGTCCTCCCACAAGGCTTTACTGAATCCAGTAGAGTAGAACAGGGCTACATCTTCTAAATGAGTGCAGTAGTATAAGCAGAGCCTATGCCCTAAGCTCAATGCTGTCTATAAAAGCATCACGTCATAACAGGAGTTGTGTTTCTTTTGTATCATCTTACAGCTGTAAAACATTATTTCACCTTCTTCTTCTCTTTAGATATTAGCCAAAAAAAACCCCAAATAAACAAACAAAAAAAACCAAACCCAAACCATTAAGCCCCTGGGAGTCTTTTTTAACCTAGTTTCTGGTACCAACAGGCTGGAGCTTTAACACATTACCAGAAAATTTTAGAAGCTGGTGCCAAGATGTGAGGAGCAAAGCAATTCTGCAGAAAGTAAACAATTATGATATGTCTGTAGAATCTCCTCTCTTAAAGAGTAGAAAGTTACAAACTGGTATTCAGAGATTACTTATTTGTATCACAAATGTGTAACCAAATTTGAATAATCCCCACTAAAATTGTTGTGTCACAGATATTCATAAGCAATCACACTTTCTATTGTTTTTTCTACTTAAAATATTTCTAGGGATCATGAATAAAAATTTTATAACGAATAATCACAGCTACAACCTGGCCCCTTAACCCTCCTCACAAAACAAAGCTGGAATCTGACTTAGTCATTAAAAATTTTGCAAATTCAGCTGGGTCAGCATTTCGCCCCTAGTTTGTAAGGTCTGAGAGGACTTGTTAAGAGGCAAGGGACTCTTCCACCATATTTAATCGTCAGAAACCTCTTCCTCTAGGTTTGAAAATGCAATAATATCATCTTGTTTTCTATAATAATAGCATCTTGTTTTCTCCTGCAAAGAGTATGGAGCCCTCATATTGTGATGGCAGCAGAAAAGATCTTTGATAGTTGGGATCAAAGAAGAAAAGGCCTACAATGTCCTTGTTGTTATTCATTAATCTTTCCATCATGCATCAACAAGCTTTAATCTATGCAATGACCTTTTTCTGGGAAGTGTTGAGTGCCCAGTGAGTCCAGCTTGACTTTTGAATGACTGGAAACAGATACAAGAAAAAATTATAATGCCTTTTCTGCTCAGTGGATAAACTACCAAAATCACTGATGAAAATATGATGTACCTGAAAGGTGTTGCATAAATCTGGCTTTTTGATCAATATTGGTTCTTGTACTGACTCCAGTGCTGGATCATGACAAAAGCCCAGCATGTACAGTCATAGCACCTATTAGTTTCAGGCAATCCTAAGTTAACCACAGCCTTTTCTGAAAAATATTTACTTAAATAAAACTATTTACTTTAATTTTTTTCCTCTCTGTCCTTTCAGGTTTTGAGAGAGTTGTTAGGACCTCCTCTTTCTTGACTGCCTTAGTACCTTCTTTTTCACTTAGATGTGCATTCAACCTAAAATGAGATTAGGTAGGTTGGATGCTACCTGTGATGCTGTGAGCTAGAAAAAGAGAGAAATGTTTCCAGTAAATTAGAATGTGTTTCAAAATTCCAGCATCGCTTCTCAGCATCTGGAAATTTTCTGTGGACTATTCTGTACGCCCAGATACTCTTTATGACAAGCAATCCTGCTTCACGATTTAAACCTCATGGAGAAAACAATGATCTCCAGCTGTGAGCACATGAAGCATGATAGCTCTCTTGTGCTTCCATGCTAATTTTCATTTCAAAAAGCCTTGACACCAGCCTTATGAAACATTGCACCGAAATAAATCACCACTTCAAAACTAGCAAAATTTTGAAGACTTGGAAAAGATTCCTATTTCTTTCATTGTTTGACTTTTTCCTCCTCTTTCTCATATAGGTTCATTACATCTTTCCTTTGACAGGTCTGTAAGAATAGCTCAAATGTACATTGCTTTGTGGAGTGGGTTCTTTAAATGGAAATACATTTAGAAAAAGAGTTACACTGATGAGGAGAAGTGATAATAATGAACCGCTTGTAAGCTGTTGAGCGAGTTCATAGGAGGCTGAAGTGGACATTAATGTTCTTTGATGGATACAGCAGAAGTAAAGTTGTTAACGGTGTCCTGGGAATGAACAACCCTGAGGATCGCATTGGTAGGAAAAGCTCAAAACACAGTTCCCAATCTCAACACTTTACATTTTTCTATAAGTTTAGAAAACATCAATCCTAAGTGATGTGTAAATGGAACCTAATGTGGGTATTTTTTTAGTCACAGGCTGATGATAAACAAATGCTACAGCACAACTCTGAAGAAAGTAAACACAGTGAAAGAGATATTGTATATCTTTCTAGGAAAGTACTATCCTTTCCGGGAAAGTGGCTTTCTAAGATACTAAGGAATAATTTTTAACTTGGATAGTATTGTTTGTCTCAAGAAAGATGTATTCCAGGTGTGGCAAAGAGCCATATAGTAAAATATTACAAATATTACTTTCTAATTTAGTCTAGGAAACAAGGACTGGAAAAAGATGAAATTGCTTTCTACAAACATATGATAGAGTAAATATTGCAGGGGATAAAAAATATCTAAGATCAATTTGTGTGATATTTTACCTGGTACATATATATCAAATGCAGAGTTATAGATGTACCACAAGAGGACCACTGGCATGCACAGCAGCATCATGTTCACTTTAGGAACACATAAACAGTAGATAATAAAGTCTTTAAAATATATAGCTATGATTAAATACATTAGTGCTTTTTTATGACAAAACACTTCTTTTTAAGGGACCAGATTTATTAAAAATCCATTAACAAATAAAAGGTGATGGTTAATTAACTAAATAACTGCAAAGTATTTGAGAAGTCAAGGGGTTTAAATTTGCTATGGTGATGGCAACATAAGCTGTTCCTCTTGTAGAACTGCCACACTCCGTGCTGTGAAAGGTTAGTTAGTTTTGCTCTTCGTCTTAAAGAACTGCTGCCGTAAATTGCAGGATGTGTCATCTGCGCTGTTGTTGTCAGTCTCCAGGGACTGATAACTATGGATTGTGCCCCATTTGTTTCTGATCAGATGTGTGCTGTCAAACAAAATTACCCAAGACAGCAGTAAACAGTTGTCTCCCATCAGTCTGTGTTATCAAGCCTAATTCAGCAATGTATTTAAATGAGCAGGTAAATCTCACTTGACAATGTCAGGAATTTCATTCAGTTCAATGTTCTAAATGCAAATTTCTGAGCTAATTTACACATTTCTCTTAGAATAAGTTGAATTGCCTTTCGAGATTGACTATGTCTACTCTATTGACTATGTCCTTTTGAGACAGACCAAGTGTGATTAGATAAATTTGGAAATTTAAGTATGAGATGCCTAAACGCTGCTATCCAATGAGCAACTACTAATTTGTTGAATAGATACCAGATGGCCAGAAAACAGAATTAAGAAAATGCATAAACTTACATTTTGTTGCATGATTGTGTACAAGTTAGTGCAGGCTCCTTCTGTTCCAGAAGGCTGGGGGTATTAGAGCAGTGGAATTAGAAACAAAATAGAAGGGGAAAAAATATATTGACAATAATTTCCCAGTATTTTTCTTTCCAATGAAGTTTATAACAGAATTATTGTTCCCAAAATATGTAGGAAATGCTCTTCTGGAATTTCAAGAGTCATAAACTTTATGGTCAAGGATTTAAAATCACAGAAAGGTCCTTCTGAGCAGCTTCCAGTGAGCCTGGCCTACAGAGCACAGCAATGTTGATTTTGGGTTGTGCTGGTGGGTTTTCTGTTGGGTGTTGTTTTTTTTTTTTAATCCTTACAGACCAAATCATCCACTTACTACTCAATTGAAGAACTTAGACACTGGAAAAAATAAGAAGGACAAACCAACCAACCAAACAACCAAACCCAGACAAACAAAAAACAACATCAAAAAAAGAGCTTTACTTTCCTGTATTTTGTGGCTACAATCTATAGGACTAACATGCCTTATCCATCATGTATGTAGAAGAGGAAGGACCATAGAGCCATGGTTCACTTTAGCAGGTCTGGTCCTCCTGTTTTTACTTTTGTGTGTGCTCAAATAAATTACTGCATTTTAAGAAGAATGTGTAATTTTTTGGGGTTTATTTCTAAAATTTGTGATTAAGTGTTACTTCCACCTTTCTGAAAGCACAAATCACAGATACCAATCCCAGGTTTCCTAATATTGCTGCAGAACAACAGCTTACAGTTGTCTTATTGCAGCATGATGATGGTGGTTTATAGAAAGCAGATGCTGCCCTGGAGGATGTCAAGGGAGAACATTGGAGTACTTGGAGATGCAAGGCCAGCTGTGCTAGTGCTGACAGTCAGTACACAGCACAGGGAAACAAACATGTCCTCCACTCTCCTGGGAGATGAGCACACTCCAGAACCTAGGTTTTGTCTTAGAAAAAGCAAATCCATCCATGCTAAAAGAATTCCCAGGAGAAAGCTAAAATCATTCAGAATGGAAATTAAAGAATCCAGATAAGGGAGTCAACCAAGGAGAGAAATCATGTGACAGAGCAAATGGCAGTTATGAGACTACTTAATGCAACTTGGTAAACGTTCTCTTGAGAAAAGTTTGGAAATAAGAAATCTCCACAGATTTTTGCATTAGTGGTTTCTGGTATTTGGTACTTGTATTTAGCATGAGTATTGCCCACAAGCAAACTGAAGTGAATGAAATCTGTCTCCCAAGTTGTCTCAGAAAGAAATTTCTGAGTATAACATGAAGTATTTTTTCCTTCTGAATCGTTACATCTTTAATTCTGAAAAAGTAAGTGGTAAGGTTCAGAATTTTCATAATCTTTCAGTCTAAGACAAAGAGATAAGTAATGATAATCATAAGCATATGATCAGAAATAAAGATCTATTTTGTTAGAGCTAATTTCATTTCCTTAGGTCTTTATCTGTTTTGATACCATGAGAGATTAAATTAATGAACCTCTGAGAGCTCTGTGCAGTGCTTACTGACAGAATACAGGCATTTCTTAGATGTGTTTTTCTACCATTTGACCTAGTCTTAGTGCAGCTATAGTTATATCTAACACTATGTAATGAGACATCATGTCTTTCAGTGCTAAGAAACCCAATGTTCCTTATTTAGCTGTATTTCTTAAATAAACAAAATCTTGGATTCAGCTATATTAGGGCATATTTATAATGTTTATAAAGTTAGAATATGTAGTCACATGTCATAAAATCTAAGGAATCCAAGGTGGGTTCTTGAGAACTTGAGTCAAAAAAAGGAAAACTTACACCTTTAAAAAATGGAACATGAGTTAAGAGAACTCAAAAACATGGATTCTATACCAAGATCCCCACCCCTTAGTAGCTTTCTGTGATTTTAGACTTCATCTCTGTGCCTAATCTCAGAGGTGGAGATAATAACATCTGCTTCTCTAAGAGCTGTTTGGATTCAGTAACTGGGGTTGTGTGTACTGTAAAAGGAGAGATTTTGATCATGTAAATATAAACAGGATTTTGATGTGTAATCACTAATCCCATGAGAAAAAAAAAGAAGACCTATAAAGACTCATGAGGACCTGTACCACTCTAATGAATCCTTCCACCATAATCCATGAAGTTCAAACAGACATCATATTCTGGCTAACAGAGTGCTGTTGTAGCAAGAAATATGTTTCTGCTGGATTCCTTTAACACTAATTTGAGAACCAGAAGCCCATCCTCCGGCAGACAACTGTGCTTCAGGAAAACAAGATAACATCATCTTATTGCAATAAATAATTCAGTACTACTGAAAATACTAGCCATTTATTATTTACATTTCAGTACTAAACAACTCTAAACGAAGGTAAAGCAAAAGGGTATTTAATATAATTTAAAAATTAAATATATTAAGAATTCAAAATAACAGCCAAACTTTCTGATTTTTTTTTAAGCAAACCCCTCTCTCTGGGTTTTTGTTGTTGTTGTTGTTTTGGGTTGTGTAGGGGTTTTTGTTTGTTTTTAATTTTTACCATGACATCAGTTACTGGCAGTACCAGCTGTTTGTATTCATGCCTTTCATCCTCTTCCTGGGACATGAACTACTGGCAAAGCTGTTGAAAATAATGATGGATGATCTTTATAAAAAATGTCTCCTGATGTTTACAGGCTCCAATATTTTCTGTCCTTTTGAGATTTTTTTTCATTACCTTCTTTTTGTCTTTCACCTTTCTCCTACATATTTCTTTCCCCCTGAAAACTGCTACAATTTTCTCTGTAGGCTGGTTTTATCTTTGTGTTCCCTACTGTAAGAAAAATCAGACATCTAATACAGTCTTAACTACTACCTCCTCTTGTCTCGCAGTGCTTTAAATAGATGTGGGGTTTACTGGCATAGGACTGTCTCAATAAAGATGTTCCCCACATCCACAGATAAGCTTGAATACATGTAGATTCTGAAATTTGTTGCTCCTCTTGCAACTGCATGCCCAGTCATGGTGCTATCAACAGGTCATGGGACAAACTAGAACTCAGAGCAAGGCTGCCTCTTTTTTCCCCCACTCTGAAGAGCATTTGCAGCTGCTGAGTGTCCCTGGTATGTGTTCAGAGTCTTCTCTAATCTGCTTATATGAAGGTTAGTTGTTGTTATATATGAAATACTCAGCTGTTATTACAGTTTATTCCCCTCCTTACCTAACGTAGGTAGGGATACTGTCTGCAGGCAGTTCTGCTCCTCTGAGATGGTAAACACTATTAGTTCAAGTCCTGACAAATGGGTACCCTCTGGGACACAGGGATGCTCTGCACTGGGAGCAGGCGTGAACTGAGGGAACTGCTGTCTCTTTTCCTTCCCTTCTCACTACCCTGAAGATGTGAACTGCTGTGAACAGACTATATATTATGAGATGAGCATAGAAGATTAAGGTCTATCATTAATTTCTCCCTGTCTCCTCTGATGTGATGTGTATGCAATCATGTAATGAGGGAGAGGAGCAGAATTAAAGAACTTTGCTCACAGCGAGCACAATTTACAATTTTGTGGGCAGTGAGAGTGGCTCGCTGTAAGGCTCAAGCATGTGAACAAGTTGACAGGTTTATGTTATGATTCTTAGAGCTAGAAGGCTCACTGCCCACAAAATTTTGAATACACTAGTGCAGAAATTCAGCCTGTATGCACAAAATTCTTAGTAGGAAAGAATATTTGAAAGTAGCAAAGAATATTTGAAGGAAAATAGTTTTCAGCACTTATTTTCAGATGAAAAAAACCTGTTGTGCAAAATGCATTTTGAAAACAGAGAAAACCTTTCACCTTCTGAGATTTTGGTGTGTGAAATATTTCCCAGAAAAAAATATAAACCTTGTTCCATTTATTGGTCACTGTGTGTATGTGCCTGCCTCTTTCACAGATTTGATTTGTTTCTTTTAAAATAAAAAGAACAAAAAATAATGCTGACTATGGACTGATACCATATGTAAAAGCTTTTGGCCTGAATTAAAGTGATTTGTAGGAAAATAACACTGATACTTCACACATGTTGAAATATGAAAAATAAAAATCAGAGGCTTGTATTGATCCGGTTTCAACTAGCTTTATTTCTGTTAAGTGGTATTTTAAAATGTTGTAGGAAAAGGTTAATGAGGCAATAGGAAGAAGTTAATGAGGCAATAAGATTTGAAGAGATGAATTAGAAGGGAAAGTTTTACTAGTGTTAGAAGCTGCCCATGTCAGAGACCTAAAGGACAGTATAGGGGATTAGAGATTTCTCCAGAAAGATATTTTTCAATATTTGAGTGAAACTGGCTCCTGTACCATAGAAACATTGGAATAAATAGAGGGAAAACCATGCAAACTATAAATATCACATTCAACCAACGAATGTGATTAGAGGGGAATATAGAGATTGCTTTTAATGATGAAGATGAACACAGAATACCTGTATTTGACAGGTGGTAGGTAGAGGGAGAATAAAAATGGGGTGAGGGAAGTCAAGAGTTACCAAACTAATTTATAGTAAATCTTAGTAGATATCTCTTATTCATAGTTATTTATACTTATTTATACTTCTGTGGAGGGGAAAACTGATTATTCTATCAACACCTTCTCCACAATCCATTCAAATACCATCATTTCCCAAAATTTAGCTTTGATTTAGAATAATAAACTAATGACAAAGTTAGTCATAAGGAAATGTAGATGTCTAACTCAGACTCCCTAGACCCTGTAGTCAACAGGGATAGCATCTCCTTAAACTAGTATCTCAGGATGGATAAATGCTTCCTAGAAGTGCCTGTCTTTTTTCAGTGTAGTTGAGATGAGTTTCAAAGATTTAGAAACCTGACTTTTAAACAGTGAAATGAGGCTAAAAGTATCAAAACATAAATCTACAACTCTACAGTTTTCCATCACTTCAACAACAGAAAACTAAAATCATGGTTGAAATTATTCTTGTTATTTTAATTGAACTTCAAATATAGGTGTAGCCTGGATCTGAAAAGGGGAACTATGCAGCCCCATGTCTCAGAAGGCAAAATTCTCCTCAAGCACCTTTGCTCCATTTCATCCTCACCATAAATCACTGCCTGAGCCTAAATATACATTCACAGTCTTCTTTGTACAATTTTAGCATCTTACATAAGGAGACCTATCAGACGCTGCAGATTCAGTGGCATAAAAGACAGATCGCCAGAGCACGTCTGAAATTTTGATGATGAAAGGCACACTTTGCTTTAGCTTTTGGATGAACAAAAGTTCATAGAGGGGAAAAGAAGAAAAGTATTTAATGTCATACATACAGAACAACCTGAACCTTGATTATTTTAAGCCTATTCTGTTTCAGCTTTACCAAGGAGAAAATGTGCTGCTAAAGGAAGAAGAAATTTGCAAACTGCCCTCAAAAGTCTGTATTTCACATAGTCACAGTTCAATAAACTATTTTTGCACAATACTATGATAATCTTTGTGTAATATAGCATAAATATTATGTTAAAGTAGGACAAGTGAATCTGCAATCCCTTTTTTCATGTCAGTATAAGAACACAGAATGGGTTTTACCTATGCAAAAACAGCGAGGATTTTGCTAAAATTTGCTTAGGTTCTTATTTAAATGATGACAGATTTCAAGCTACTTTCACTCTCCCATAGCAAATATATTTTTTATCTTTTTTTAGTTTTGATATGCAAGTTTTTGAGGTTTGACAATATAGTCTGAAATGACAAAATCCCTTCTGAGCCAACCTTCACTTTCTATGCCAAAATAATGAAAAAGTTTACACCTTCTCCCTCTGAATGTATATAAAGATGTGAATATCACAACAGATTCATTTATTCTTTTTTTTTCTGCTTGATGTCATGAAGTGAGACATTCTGGCTTGAATCACTAGAAATCACAAGAAATGGATTAAAGTCCATTTGGCTTATATTACAATACGATAAAACTATAATGGAAATAATATGAGCACTTTAAGATGAGTGAAATTACTCCCATGGATAGTAACAAGTGCTAATAGAAAATTTGCCCAAAGATGTAATAAAGAGGAACAAAAAATTATAAATATAATTCAGAAATATAATAAAAATATAAAT
>VXAK01026246.1:131954-145382 GCA_013399435.1 Arenaria interpres
AAATAATAAAAGTATTATAAGAGGAAAAACTAGATTGCCAGGAAGGTTTTATATTTATTTACTTTTGTGAATCCAAAGTGAAAATAATCCTTTGAACAGAACATTTTCTACTTGGGGTGTAAACAAACAGCCCCCAGCCTAAATTTAAATGCACAGAGTGCTTCAAAAACACTGTAAGAACAACATACTTCCTAAGAACAGCAGCTAAAAATGCAAGCAATGAAACCAAAGTACTTGAAGATTCTATTTCTGAAAAGTAATAGTTCTGTTAGGAAACCTCCTGACCACTCAGGGAGCAGTGTGCCGTGAAAATAAAGTTTATTTATATAATTTCTGCCAAATTTGTAGGTCAGGCACAAGCGAAACCAGTCATATAGCATTTAAAACCAAAAGAACATGTTGCGTTACAGGAACAACTAGGAACTTCCCCATTTACTTTGGCACTCAGCTGCTTAGGTAGTGATTTTTCATTCCTTTTAACATTTTGGACATACAGTCTGATGAAAGATAAAAAACGAACCTCAAAGGTAGATGGATAAAATTAGATGCTGGTCTTTAAAAAATTTAGATCATTAGAAAGATACATAGAGAAACAGCTCAAAGATAAAGTGCTGACTTCAGGAGTAGATGTTGTTTACACACCTAATAGAGGCTTAGTTTTAATGGGCACGCTAAGGATTTTAAAAGAGGTAACCAAACTGTAAAGAAATAATGATGTTTTCTGACTGAGCAGTGCAAATAATAAAATATTTTGATACTTTCCCTTTGCCATAAAGCTGTCCTATCACAGGGAAGTATACACAGTGGATAGGAATTGGTGTAAGAACCACATACGACATGTTTTCACTCCAGTTAGTTTGGAGAGTGGTTCATTGCACATTTACTGCAGAGACAATAAGCACTGAGCCTGCACTGTTAGTGCAGTGGAACAAGCTGTTTCATTTCACAGCTTGGCCGAGTCATTTATAGCCCATAAAAAATTACTTAACACATGGTGGCATATGTAACTCTATAAAGCTTTCTTTGAGAAGGAGGTGGAATATGGCATTTGTATACACAAATATATCCATACACATACTCAAGCTAAGGCAATATGTTAGCACTCTTTTGTGCTATAAACCTAGTAGGCACACTATCATGGTAACTGAAGATGAAAATTTTTGGTGAGAACCTGCCTTTTCATTCCTCACACCATGCTTTCCAGATTCCCCCTCAGATTTATACTGCAGCTCTGAGGCTCTTCAGTGAAATATGCTTAAAGTCTTGCTCATATCTCCCTGGAACTACACACTGGTGAGCACAGTCGTGTGTGCTGCACAGCTTGGGTACCAGAGCAGATGCTTCTGCACTGACTGTCCATGTGGAAAACAGGTAATGCTATTATATTCATTGATTTTCTTTTGTGTACTTACGTTACCTGGTACAGTGGTATCAGCCCACTGTTGAGATGCTATTTCTCTATCATTAAATAAGAATGATTACTGAAATAATTGTTGCTAATAAGACTACTAAGTGTAAGAGTATGAGTAATTGCTTATTCAGTGAGATAGTAAGAGCTGTGATAATTCTAACTAAACTCATTGTGTTTAATATACTAAAGAAAGCCAAATCTTTCTTCCAGGACCACCAAAGTGTTTTGTGGTTGTCTGTAGGAGAATTTAGGAAATTTTAGCACAAAAATGAATACTGTAATTATTACTGGGATTCAACAACCTGCAAAAACTGTCCAACAGAGCAATGAGGGATGATCCTTTCCATGCATCAGGATAAACATGGAATCAACTCAGTCAAAACTGGAAAAATGTGTTAATCCAAATTTTGCTCAGGAGAGATGTTTTGCAGAGTGTTCCACAATGTTCAGAGTTCTCAATCAATCCACAGAATTCAGAGTTCTACAGTCCCTGGAGGATTGATGCCTGGAAGTATTGCTTACAGTAATGTGGAAATGTTTCCTAAAGTTGTAACCAGCTTGGAAAAATATCAATTTATCTTTCAGCTTCTGCCCAGAGTCTTCTGTTAAAAACATTATTTATTTTTTTTAAAGTTTGCAACCTTCCATTAGAAATCTTTATAGCCTAAAGTACCTGCTTTTCATTGAAATACACACTTCACATTTTCCCTCTCATTCAGCATTCAGCAGTGCCATTATTCTTCATTTCATGCAATGCTGATTCCCTCAAACTGCTATAATAGACATATCCGAAAGTTGGTATTTCATTGCACTGTTGAACTGATGTGTGTGGTTAAAGCCTACAGAGATACACTTGAATAAAAAATATCACATAAAAACCTAGAACAGAAGAAAAAGTACAGGGCTAGTACCGCACTTACGTAAATACACTCATAGAGCTTTGTCATGAAGACTGAAATTATGGAAAGAAAAAGAGAAGGGGAAAATGTGCTCCTATTTACAGTGTTAGTGAACTGAGAAGAAATCTGTTAAGTAAATGGAGTTATATAACACTTAAAAACCAACAGTGATGCTCAAAATTATGACATAAGTCCACATTCCAAGTGGACTAAATGACTCTATAGAAGAGGTCTCAGTGTTCTATGGGGGTGAAAATGCAAAAAATGTTTCTGAGTTTCTGAATTTTCATGAGGAATGTGGAAGATGGTGGTAGAACTACGGAATTCAGAAAAAGAGAAGGGCCTAATGTTCAGTGATGGGAGAATGTGATAGGTTGGTATCAGAGATGCAGAGGGAAAAATGTTTTACAGTGCGGGACTGAAAATTTTACAATATGATGACCTAAAACATTTATTCAGGACCTTTAAGACTGATGAAAAAAGTCAGAGACTGGTTCCTGGAAATTTCACATCTCAAATGTTGAGACCCCTCTCTGGTATCACACAGAACAAAGATACTCAATCCCCACTTCTGGGACCTGAGATTCTGGCCCAAATAAAGGGTCCTGAGGTTATGGTCAGTTGGCCTTCAGCAAATTTAAGAACATTTACACCAGCAACTGGGAAAATTTTCTGATGAAAATTTTCTCAAAACTTTTTGCCCTAGAAAAGGTGATTCAAAAAACACACACATATTTGTATTTAAATATGGCTGGCTGGCTGGCTTAGAAACTCCCCCTATATTTTCTGAAGTTCATTGAAGCAAATACCGTCTATTTGTAGATATAAAAATCCCAACCCTTTTGTAACTCATTAAAAATCTTTTTATGCTCCTGGGCAGTACATATGCAGTAGGACTTGTGTAATTAACTGAATCTTTTCAATAATGAATACAAAGAAGTTTCTCATAGTGAGCTAATGCTCTGACAGCTCCTGTAGATTTACTTTCTGGCAACTGTCTTTAAACAGAAATGAGGCTCTCCTGCCGCAGTACAGTGAGACTGCTTTGAGAATTAGTGCCTCACAGACTTTATGCACTGAGGCCAGTGATCAAGAATCTCTGAGAGTTAGTACTGCTCTTTTGAAGACGGCTGTTTAAGTCTTGCTTGTAATTTATTTTTAAAAATTTAAGCTCTGCATATGGGAATTGAAAGTAGGGTCTTGCAAGTCCTCACAAACTGAAAGTGCAGCATAGACTCTTTGTATAATGTGGTTTAAAACTTGTCTGGTGGTTTTTGAAATGTAAAATACCTGGGCCATGGAAAAATATTATTAATTTTGTATACTCATTATAAATTTGTAATAAAGTATAGCAAACATTGTATTTGTGATCATTACCCATGAATATGATTCCACTACCTGGAGGAATTGCTCAATCTCTGTTTACAGTTTCAATCAATTTAGAACAGAAAGTAAAAAGATTTTTTTCAACTACAAATGAAGACAAATTTTAGGAGAGCAGAACATCCACTCTCCTGGATTTGGAACTTACTCAGGAAGTGTCCTATAAAGCAAGAGAGAATACCGAATAAAAATCTGATGTATAGTTCTGATTTACATGAACTGAAGAAAGATGCCTTGTCCTGAACAGTCACCACAAAAAGAGTCTTGAATGACATAAAGAATATTTAAAAACTCTGCCCTTTTAGAGATCCTAAGGAGATCTGTTATGACTACTGGATATCTGCTTGGAATTGGCTCAAAAATATAAAACTACACTGGCCCTTAGGGTAGTGTTCATGAAGAATGACTTGTTGAGCTAATTCCAGGCCACAGTTGGTTACCATGCCAGCTGACACACTCAGCATCACTAGACAAAACCGTGTGAAGAACAATAAAGTATCACATGAGACTCCTCTTTCTAGCATCAGCTTGCAGTATTATTTGTGAGCAACCTGACGTACAACAAATTGTTTCTGTATTCATGAGGAAAAATAGTCTATGTATAATTTCTTACAGAATATAAGTCTCATAATTTTTCTGAATTAAATAGGTCAGAAAAAACACTAACAGCTGTAGAAAATCTTAGAAATAAGTTTGACTGCTTAATGTGTATGCTGAATATTAAAGATTATTAAAGATTAAAGATTGAAGATGGAAAAATTCATAGGATCTGGGCTACTTAATAGTACTTATTAGTGTTTGACATTATTTAGTGACTTGAAAAACCATTCACTGAGTTCCAAACAGAAGTAATTAATCACTGAGAACATAAACATAAAAGTAGAAATACTATTTAAATATGCAAATATTTAGGAATAGATATAGATTCGCTCAGTAACAGTCGAACTTACTATAATTCATTTCAGATTATGATTTGCCTCTGGAAGGAAAGTAAGTTTTCCTAAAAGTCTTTGAGACAACCTTTTCTGCGGTAATGAATATAATTGGGTCTGAATTTGTCTTTGTCAAATTCAAAGAACAATATCTGGATTCATCATGTAAAATTGACTTTCATTTGCTTTCCTGAAGCACTATCAAGCTGCTCATCTGATTTGGAAAATACTAAATATTGATATGCAAAGACTCTACTACTCCGCGCATTTTAATGGCCTTATTGTCTGTGGTGGTAGTCCTAATTAATATTTCTGCAAACCGATTATCATTGTGAAAGACAGGGCTGCAAGGCTGAAGAACCTGAAGACCATGTTCTGTCTTTGAAGCTATTTCAGCACAGTTTTACCCCCACATGTACCACATGCACAAAAGTGTCCCCTTGCATGGGGTTTCACAAGGAAAACTTTGGGGATCCCCTGCTGAATGGCAAGTCTGTGAGTGCTGTTATGTTCATGTTCCTCTTGGGGCTGAATCCACAAGGTGTCTGTATTGTTACCACTTCCAAAGAGGGAGAGGCTTTATTTTCCAGTCAATTCTATACATTTCACTATCTTCAGATCTGAAATTTGAGGATGCGTATACAACATGACTTGGGTCAACACTGATTATAACTTCTTTTATCATTTTAATTCCTCCTTCCTGATACAGTTTGGCTATAGGAAAGAGTGCAGCCATTTAAATCCATGACTCGGACATCATACTGGTGTAGAGACTGCAAACTTAATCCTGAAATAGTTAGCAAGATATCTAATTATCCTGCGCAAAGCACTCAGCTTCAAATTTTGCAATGAAACTCATACAATATAGTTCAGCTGAAAAACAGAGACAACCCTCTACATTAAATAGAATTAAGCCTGAGGTGCCCATAATGCTGTCAGTTAATGATCATGATTTCCATCAAAAGAATAAAAATATCTGTTTTAGGCCCTTTGTGATACGTACTCTGAACTGCTTCCACAAATTGTTTCTTTTAAAATTTTGGTTTGCTTCCCTTAGTAATAATAATACCAGTGGTAGTTAGCAAAGGACAAATCTTAAAAAGGATAGTATTATTTTCAGTTTACAAGGAACTGAGGCTCAAAGACTTTAAAAAAACTGTCTAACATTAATCAATCCAGCAACAAAAATTATCATGTAATCCTGTCTTCTTTTTTAATTTCAAGTCATGTGGGAGAGGACACAGTGTTCTTTGTGCACGTATGTTTTTCAGTGGTCTGTATTGTATGTTTATGTTCATTACTTACATGAAATTATAAGCAATTATAAGCAGGTTTTCCAGCTAGAAGGGTCAGACAACTACAGCTACAGACAGTAATTGCAACTAAATGTATATTGGTACTCTTTATTACTTTTGTGATCTATCTCACAGAAGCACAAAGAGACAACATAATAACGAGCTTTCAAGCTCCATGCTGAATCTTTCCCTTTCTTCATGTGACACATAAGCTGCAGCAAAGGAGCACTTTTTTATCAAGAATGCTTCAAGACACATAAGGCAAGTCTGCCACCCTGCTGAGGAGTGTACTTTTTGATTCTGAAAGCTGTTTGTTATGCTATGAAAACAGGCACTAGTAACAGCCGAATTAATTCCTCTACTGTCAAAGACAAAACTTGTGCCACTGGGAACCACAAATACTGTTGCTGAGTCTTCCTCAATGCTTTATCCATAAATCATCATTTTACTGCTCAGACAAGGAAAAGGCAAAGGAAACTGGTTTGTTTATTTTCTGTTATTTAACAAAGATAATTTTTAAAATAATCCCTCATTTACAAAGTCTGTGATGAGATATGCCAGGTCTTGCCAGCATACATAAGGTAGGGAAAGAAAATAATGTGTTATCTGTATGCAGTTGCAGTGAGGAACTTCAAGCAGTAGAACATAATTACCTGGGATGAATTTGGCCAACTCAGTGGTTATGAAAAACACTATGGAGTGTTTAATAAACTCTTCCCGGTGAGGTGTCCCTTTAAGAAAGTAATACCTTCCTTGGCACCGATCTAGCTGCAAAGAACATCTTTACCTGTAACTAATCACTGATTCTTACTCATCTTAAAATAGCATAAATGGGCACTGGTGCTGAAAGAGCTCTCTTCACGCTCCTGCTTATTTCTTCCCACACAGTTTCCCTTACGTTATCTACTTTAGCCATAGATGTTTTTAAAGCTGCCTAGTAAAACAGTTGGCAGAAATGATCCTACTGACTGCCAGCTGCCCCCCTCCCTGTATTGACTTTGGGTTAGTCACCCAACTCAATTCAGCACACACTTTATACCACCATGAAAAATTAAATGAGGTTGAGGGAAGGAAAGAATGATATTTTTCATAAACAATGCTGGTTTATGACAGTGTGCTTTATGAAGCAGTTATAGTCCGATAAGATAATTCAGAGAGGAAAGGATCGCTGGAGGTCACCAGTCCAACCCCACATTCACAGTAGGGTTAATGTATCTGCAGAACTCCAAACCAAACACATTGTTCTGGATATGGCCTCACAAGTACCAGTGGAAAGGTTTAATCCCTTCCTATGACCTGGTCCCTACACAGTTAACTTTTCAGCATGGTATGTAACAACAGTGATCACAAGGACAGTTTCCAAATTAGTATTGTTTAAAGAAAAGTTGTTGGTGTCATCACACTAGTGACTTTCTCAGAGAAAATCTGTTTTGAAGCGTGCTTTAAACAAGTTCTGTTGAGTAGAACTGAGTGGACATCACACATTTTGAAATGAAAGCATGTAAAAACTGATGTCTTTGTAGGAAGGACATTGTCTCCCATGCCAGCACTTTCAGTATTTTTAAATTTGCTTTGGGCATCCATTGTATGGTTTTAGTTTTACTCATTTTAAAGAAGTCTAAAGAATATTGAATCTGCTTTGTGGTCCCTGCATTATTCCCCAACTGTTTGAAAACAAGCAGTGGCACAAAAATCTCTTTTCATAGACCATCCATTTTACTGTCAGTAATAAAGAAAAGCTGCCTCAGGAAAACAGCTTTAAATATAGCTGTGGCGCTATCAACAAGTTAGCACTCCTGCATGAAAGCGAGTCCAGTTGTTTATTTGAGAGTTTTGCTGCAGGAGATAGAAATCAGTAGTGCTGTAGCAGGAATGTAAGCCCAGTTCTTCATCGCTTAGTTTTGCTGCAGGGAGCTGGAGAGATCAGATGTATAGGTCTTTGTGACTAGCCATGTATGGTTGGGTTTTCTCTTTATATAAACAGAGAGTTGGTTGTGATTCCCAAAGGCTTCTAATACTGGGAATGTGTGTTCATGAACTGAGCTGGACCAAGCCAAATATGAGTAGTTTATATAAAGACAGTTTGGCAGTTCTCAGAAGTGAACAGGTTTGCCTCTGTCTCTTTGGCCCAACTGTTATACTGAAATCAAAGAGGAAATGTAACAGCCTTGATCATTTCTGTCAGCTGTGTGCAGAGGTGTCATTGTGGCACAGGCTGTGAGCCCATCTCTAACAGTCCACCGAGAGCTGCTTAAAGTTCAAGGATACTTCAATTCCTTGTTACCATGCCCTAGGGAAGTCTAAACAATGAAATTTAGACTTTTCCTCACTCTTGTTTTGATGGATATACGCCTGGTTTCCTTGTAGACTGGTCACTCCCAAAACCTTTAAGGTCTGTGACTATGGTGTTGATTATGTGGATTATTTTATACACTCTGACTAGCTCCTGCATCAGTTTGTCCTTTCTTCTTCCCAGTTTCACCTTTGTTCCTATAACGGCTCCCAGAGTTCATCTTCCACCTTCCCATCTGGGTGAAGGCAACCCTACTGGGATCTCTGTCTTCCTTCCATTAACAACCAAATGTCTAAATACTGGTAAGTTTTGAACGTAGATGAAATCACTGAAGTATAAGACAGTGAACTTGTCCGAGATCTTGAGAATATTTTCATGCCTGTCCCAAGTCCTAATCCTGAAACTATATGGGACTGTGGTTTAAATCTGTGACTATTTTGTTATTACCCAGTTGTGAGTTTTGACAAATATCAGGAATCTTGTGTAAAAAAGGAGAAAATTACTAATTATAAGTGTTGTGGTTTAGTCTGAATTATTTGTGTTTCCTGTTGCTTTTTTCCCAGGATTATAACTGAATTTATAACTCTGTGTGTTCCTTTTGTGGTGAAGTCCAGTGAAGTAAACAGAGATAGAGCCACTACCTCCAGAGAGGTACAGAATTCAGAGAAAAACATATGTAGTCTCTTAAGGAAACTCAGGGCTTCTTGCCACGCTTGCCTCAGTTCAACAAGGGAGATTGCTATCTGCTAGTGTGTTTTGAGAGGGCACTTCTTTCAGCAAATACAAGGCACCAACTCTTCTGGGAGACAAAACCAATTAAGAGGCAATCAGTTGCTCCAGGTACAGTGTGAATCATGAGAGTTTTCCTAGCTCTCTTCTTTCTAATGAGCTTTGTATCAACCACTGAAACTATATAAGAACTCTGCAGACTGTCTGTACCATCTCTACAGTGCCAGGTGTTTTTTTTTACTCTTCCCAGTAGATTTGAAAGGTGGAGAAAAGAAAGGGTTAGAGTGGGGCTTTGCTTAAGTAGAATTAAAAGAAAAAAACTTATTTTTTCATTGCTAAATTGATCCCTAATCCTTGCAGAATTCCTTTTGTCTTGTGAGAAAAAAAATAATGTAAAAATCAGGCTGGTTAACAACATTAAGTTTGGAGAACACAAAGTATTAGGTTCTATAAACGCAATGAAAACAGAATTAGTATTTGTAATCTAAATACGCCCAAAATTGTTCCTTAATTTAGATTTGTGACCTGCTTCAGTTTTGATCTTTAATGAAGTAAACCTGATCTCTGTTATCTTGTTATATGTTTCTGATTTCAAGATGGTTATGTTGTATTTGAGTAATATGTTGACTCAAAATTTCTTCCCTATTCCATTTTTTGCCTCCTAATTAGAGCCTTTTCTAACAAAAAAAACCCAACAACCCACCAGAAAACCAACCCAAAAGCAATTGACACCATCTTGTGTTTCTTGTTAGTTCAAGATAATTATGGAACTTAACACTCCAAATGGTAATTACACTTGCTGCTGAGCACAGCAGCCATTTTAGAACTGCAGATCAAATTAAATTAGCATTTTTTCAAATAAAGTTAAATGTGTTTAACAGTTTTTTCTAGAAGCATATAGAATAACATTTTACAGTGACTGTCACCTAACGTTTGTTGGAGATAGACCCTGGTGCTAGGACTCATCTGCCCAAGTGCTGATGTCTATATCTGAGCTAGACGTCAAGTCTCCTTTTATAGCAAAAGAAGAGCAATTACTTTTCTAGAACATGGTTTGTCTTATTTGCAAATAGATCTCTAAAATAGGTCAGATAAATTGTAACTTCAAAATGACTATTTTTTTTCCACTGATTGCAAAAGATTTACTTAAGTGGTTGATCCTTTCATAACTCCCATGATAAAATTTCTCATTGCATTATCTACTTCAGAGATCCCAGCTGTAGAAGGATATTTGATTAGATTTTTTTTTAATATCTATATAGTAGTCAAAACTGCAGGTTTTTAATTAGACAATTAACATAGAAATAGATTGAGTATGAGAATGAAATAATTTTTTTTACTATTCAGACAAATTCCTAGACTACTTAAGCAGGTCCTGTTTGCAAAATCTAAAGCATCAGTCCAGAAATCTCCTTATCCTCTATTTAAGATCCAAAAGAAATTGCCAAAAACATCATTAATCGTTATATTATTTTAAATGTGATTAAATAAAAAAGACCATTAAATGAGTAGAACACATGAAATTCAGTTTTAAAACTGAATGAGATTAATAGGATTCATTGCCTTTCTGTGTGAGACTCAGTATGAAACAGTCTCGGGTTTTTTTTTGATCGATTGTAGTTACAAATAGTAACATTTATTTTCCAGATTATAAAAGCTCATGAAACAAAAGTGATATTTTGACTGATGGAGAATTCTGCCAACACAGATGAAGCACTTAATTCAGAACAGAGGGTGGTTTTTTCCAAACATGTATGTAGGACTATTACAAGGTCATAATTTATATAAGTATTTGTATATATGTGTAAAGATATGAGTGAGTCAATTATTTATATTTGTGCACATATATGTATATGTAAATGCACACATGTGTATGAATATATGTGCATTTGTAGAAAAGTATGCATATATATTATTGAAGTTGACGTAATCCTAGGAATCTACATATAGTGAACCTACCTTCATGCAGCACAAAGTATTAGCTTGTTGCAGTAATCAACACTAAATGTTTAGGCCCTACTGTAATTTAAGTTTGTGACATTATAGCTACCTAAATTAACTCCAAATTCCATTTCAGAATCTAACTGCAATAAAAAACAAAACAAAACAAAAAAAACACCCAAACACCACCGACATCAGTACTGAAACCAACTAGGTAAGATGGGGAGCAAAAAAATTGCATGGTTTGGCTATTTCTCTGAGGACAAGACAGGTGACCTAAATTCCAACAAGGTGCTGCAACAGATTCCTGCATTTGTATAAGTAACCCTCTGAAATAAAGTACTGCTTATTTAAAGTAAACATAGTACAGTGAATCAGTCCAGTGAAAACCTGGGAAGTTAAGGATCATAGGCAGAGTAGGACAAAAGTGCTGCTACACTAGAGAATAAAGTAAATGCTGCAGAGTCTGAGCTCAGGGTTGCTCAGAGGACAGACTTCCCACCTTCAGGGATCATTTTCAGCACTTTAGCTGCTCAGTCAGCTAAATACTTTAATCCTAATTTTTCTGCACTCTCCAGCAGTGCTCCTGTGTTGTTCACAGTACTTGAAAGTTTCTCGTTGTGTGAACCCTTTTCTCTCACACCAATCTTAGGCTGATCAGATGTCAGCGACTTACATGGAGTATGTCCTTATCTAAACTGTTGCACAATATTAATCTACCCCACTACATCTATTAGACTGTGTATGTCACGTATGTCATGACCATGTACACTCCTTCTATAGTTTATATTGTAGTAAAGCAACATTTCCTATATAACACAATTAAATACAGTAAAGTACTTTATTTCACAATTTACTGCAGAACGCAAAGGGCTTTATGGGGAATTCTGACTCTCAATGGCAAAACTCCCATTAATTCACTGGAGGCATTCTTTACTATTATAAGCATCATTTGAATTCTGAAAGCTTTTTGAAATAATAAGCTTAATATAATTTTATGAATGAATATATATAGAGAGAAATTAATTTACTTGATTCTGTTAATTTAGTAAGTGAAAAAGAGAATTTAATGAAAAAAAAAATCAAAAGAATCCTGATCGTCTGCAACAAAACTCAACAATATCTCTTGCATTAAGAGCATTGAATGTATGTTTTGAGATGAATATATAAATACTACCAGATGACACATCCTTATAGATCAATTCAGTTCATGTAAAATGAGCAACCTAGGATGAGGAAAAAATATAAGGAAAAGGTTAAATGAGAAGAATTAACAAAATGCTGTGGGATGTTCTTGTGACTATTTATTTCCTGCTGAAAAAGACATGAAAGCCTTTTTTTTAGAGACTTTCCCTCAGTGCAGTGTGGTAGAAAGAGATTAAATGTTCATCATGGTTCACATCTATCTTGTCTGATTTCTTGTAGAATATGGCAACTGACACATTTATCTCCTTTATTTCGTGTGACAGGCACAAAGGGGTCTTCTCACCAAACTGATCACAGGATGACAATATGGAAAAAGAGGTGTGTATATTTCTATTTTTGTTCATATATAGCATTTTTAAAGATCAGTAGGAAACTGGGTTATGTGTCAAAACTTAAACTGTATTTAAGTGTATCTGCTTAAGTATCTGTTACTGTGTCTACATGGCACTAATCTGGAGCAATAGGAACAAATCAGTAGATAGGAGCAGTTGGTTCTGAGGCACCTACATCGTATAAGGTTGAGAGCTTTAACTTGAAATTGGAATTACTCTGGTCTGTGATACAAATGTTGCTTTTCTGCAACTGGACTGTGGTCCAGTTCTGTCCAAAGGAACCTATCATTGGTCATGATTTATTTCAAAGCTGTGTTACTGCTCTGAATCATAACAATAAGCTAGATGCAGCCTGCATGAACATAGTGAACAGAGAGACTGTTTTCAGAAGTAATGTAAAGCAGGGAAGCACTTGCTTTTAGACTGTAGGTCTCTGTTGCTGCTGAATTTGGTAGCACGATCATGCTCAGCTTGCTTAGTAAGGTATTTTCTGTGATCTCTGAGATTAATTATTTTTTTTCAGTGTAATTTGCTTTGAGAATTTTTTTATCCCTGTATTTTTTCCCATATCTTGTGCCTAAGTTAGTTTTGCAGATTTTTGCCTGCCTACAAAGAGGTTAGATTCGATGCAAGGTAGACTGGACAGCTATGGGTTTTGATCTGCTATGGATTTCTGAGCTGCTACAGTTTTTGTAAGACTACACAAGATTGATTGTCTACTGAGGGTTTCACTGTCATACTGAATTGATGCTAAAGGTAAAAATATCAATACAAAATCAATATTAATTTGTCTACAGGTGGATAAGTAGATGAGTGCTCCTAAAAAACACCAGGTACACAGTGCCTCTATGAAAATTTCCAAGAGAGTAGCAGAGGGACAAACCATCAGCAGTTTCTCCTCCTAATCCCATTTTGGGTGGGTGCCAATCACACTTTAGTGATGCATGCCTAAGCTGTATGTTATGGCAATGGGTTGAATGTAATTTCAAATATTCATTTGATATTAC
>VXAK01026249.1:0-47653 GCA_013399435.1 Arenaria interpres
GGCGCCTGGAGCAAGCTGGCAGCCCAGTGACACAAGGGACCCCAGAGATCTGTCCCACAAAGCCAAGGCTCTGCGTGGGGACCTAGCAAGAAAGGCTATGCTTTGCAAAGAGTCTGGATGGGACCCTGTGGTGGCTCTGACAGACACTTGGTTTAGTGGTGTCCCTGAAGAGGAGTAGAAGTTACCTGAGCAGTGCAGCATATACCCACGTCTCACTGCCTGACCTGAGACACAGGAGAGGTGAGGGTGTGGGCTTTTCCTTCTGCCATCACCGTAGGTTGTCTTGTGGTTCAGGAACGAGGACCTTGGAAAGGACAACACTGGGTCCCTGTAGCTTTATTCCCACAACTTCTCAAGAAAACAGTAGGTGGTCAATAGGTAAAAAAGGCTCTCCAGCTGTTTCACTTTGTGTTAGGGGCGAGACAAGTACCACACAGAAAAGGGCTGGATAGGAGCTCTGGTCCTCTAAATCCCTCCAGTGAATTCCCTTCTGTACCTTTGTCTAATGAATAAGTTGATTTTGTAAGGAAACCTATCTGTCTGTGTCATCAGTTTCTTATCCAAGCATAAAATTTATTCCAAATTCAGCTATTGTTGTGTTTATACAATGATAATATGGATCACAGTTATGTTTATATATCTGAGGGTAAGGTAGAGCACGCCAATTAGCTCATGCTATGTTTGGGTTGGGATGGGATATGCAAACATCTCCTGGTCAAATATTCTGTAGAATTCCTCGGTGTGGAAACTCCAGTGCTTTCAGTGAAACTTAGGTGCCAGGTAGAGTGGATCTTGCTTTCTTCAGACAGTTAGAAAGGGCAGTTGCAATACTTTCATATCTATGAGATCAGGTAGTTTTTGCACAGCAATGTCAAGAATTACTTCTGTTTTTCACAGTAGTTTTATTCCAGCTAGTGGCTGATACCAATAAGGGACAGTAATTTTTGCCTAGATTTCTCCTATTTGGTTACATAGGTTGGATTACAACTACATACGTAATGTTTTTTCTTTTTTTTGAACATTTAGCAGGAAGTCTGCCCATTTATGCTTTAGAAGTATTGACAGTGTCTTTTTTGTCAAATCATAGATTTAAGATCAGAAGGTACCAGTAGGATAATCTAGACAGGCTTTTTGTTTAACAGAAGTCAAAGAAACTCAGATACTCTTTCCCTACGAGGCCCCAAGCATCTGTTGTATCCACAAGATGTTTTTTAGAAACAAATTAAATTAAAGATCACACATGATGACGAATCCATCAGAGCACTTGTTAATTTGTTCCATAGTTAATTCCTCTAGTGCTTAAAAATGTGCCTTATTTACAGCTTGAATTTATCTAGCTCCTGGATATCAGAATGTTTTTTAACTCCTGGAGTATAAAGCAGTTGTCTACAGAAAATCTTTTTCCTATACGGGTTCTTGCAGATCACGATCAACACCTTTTGGTCCCTTAAATAAAGTTAATAAATAGAGCTCTTTGAGACTCTCACTAAGTTTTATAGACAACAAATTGCTTTTGTGGCCCTCTTCTGAGCCTTTTTCCATTTTTCAACATCATCCTCCCAATGCATCTGTCAAACCTAGACACACTGGCTACATCTAGAATAGTAAATTAAACAGGAAATGTTCCTGGGTGCTTGAACTTGATTGCCTCTGCTGTTAAATTGTTAGCACAGGCTAACAATTGTGGTTTTGGCCTGGATCAATGAGAAAGATCAGCTCAGACCAGAAAACGTCTGACCACAGTTTGGGGTTAGCAGAAACTAGTGGCCATTCCCATCAGGCAGCTTGTCTGCAGCCACTGTGGTTTAAAAATTAAGATAGTTTACAGACATAGATATGGACCATTTCATGCCAGCCATCCTCAGTGCTAGTGGGCAGCTCAGGGTGCTTGTAATTTACTGGCAGAGGCACAGGCAGACAGTAGTCTGCGGTGGCTTCACAGCACTGTGTTTTGAGATTGTCCTACCCACTTCTTGTTCCTTTTTGCTATCCAATGTTCATGCCTCTAGATCTACACTCCTCGCCACCCTGCTGCCCTTGAAGCTTGTAGTGATTTTATTATCTACCATGTTCCTCAAAATATTGTCAAATATTATCACTATCCAAGGATAGTAGGATATTGGGTTATTTTTTTTTTACAATAGCAGGGTAGCAGGGATAAAATTTGTACTTCTAAAGGCATATTTTTGAATTTGACTATGTATGATATTTATCTGAGCACCCTTTATGAATGTGGGCGAGCTTTCCCACATAAACATTCTGCTCTCATCACGATATATCACTTCACCATTTTTACTAGAAATGATTTTAGAATTCCTTCCAGAAAGTAGTACTAATAAAACAAGATAATGAATAGTGTTGTGCCAAGAAAAAATCTTTCTGGAAACTCCTAGGAATCCTAAAATTTCAGTAGGTGAATGTTTTGCCCTTTGCCATTAATATTTGGGATGTATCAGATACCTTACTGGTAACCCATTCCTTTGGCTACACTGATTTCATATAGCCTCATAGTTTTAAACCAGGGTGATGTGCACTTCCTCCACAAAGGCCTCAAAAAAATCTTTTTGGTCAGTCTGGCAGTGGGAAGGAGAGGAAATAAAACCTTTCACAGAGGACAGTAAGTAAGGGGAATGGAGATAAGTGGGACCCGGCCTGTGCTGGATTTCAGCCCTCTGGGAGACTTTCTCTGTCACTGGGAGAAAAGTATGTGAACTGAAAATCCTCCTACATTTGTAGAGAGGCATTTTCAGTGATAAGGCAAACATGTTTGGCTCTCTCCCAGCTGCAGAAAAGTTGAATTCTTAGCCAGAAGTAGAAATATTTTTTTCCTCTGCTAATTTCAAGATCCAAGCTGCATTTTCATTATTCATCATCATGTAGAAGGTGCTTGTGTGTCAACTTCACACTGTCACATAACTGGTTAAGTCAATGCATATTTCACATCATCTCCTGATAGTTTTCAAGAAAGAAGGTAGGACCTTCTGAGGTTCTTAGTGGCTGTAAAATGTATTCACCTCAACAACGAATTAATTCAGCACTGGGTTTCTGCATCTCTGCTAATGCTGGACCACAGAACGATCTGTGGGATCAAGAGGGATATGTTTGGGGACAAAGTTGGTGGCTTAAATTAAACTATTTTTGCTTTACAGTTGGCTTACAATAAACTAATGCTTTTGGTCAGCTGGCACGTGGCAAGTTTTTAAGATGCACTAATTTGATTTATTAGAAATTTATCACCATACTGTAAGGTGCCTTGTTGCAATGTCTCCATCCATATCTAGTTCTGGATTGTTTTCTACTACAGAGGATAGTCATGTCTTAATCAAGATTTCAGTAAGGTTTTAAAAAAATATTTCTGCAATAGCATTAATGCCATGGTTGTGCTACTCAGTTGTTTCTCTGATGCTGGGTCCTGACCACTTGGGTTGCTTGTAGAGAGGAAGGCTTAAAAAGGTAAGGCAACAAAGTGTTAAAATAAGGATGGTTAGGTGACAGTGGTGCAGCAACTCCAGTGTAGGGGATGGGAGTTTGTTAAATTTCTTTTGCTGTCAGGAAAAGCCCCATTCCTCCCAGGATGGGAAGGGATTGCACCCATGATCAGTGAGGAGGGACGGCCTACTGAGCTGCAACAGATGCAAGACCTCCAAAGCTGGGGCACTGTGGTATTAATATGGGAGATCCTGAGCTCAGATGGGTTTGAGAAGCCTTGTCATAGACACCTAATATGTCTTTCTGCTTAGCAAATTATTTCTTCCACAGATCCTGAAAAGGAAGAATGAAACCATGTCTGCAAATTAATTTACAAATGCCAGAAAGCACCTGAAATTTTGACACATCTCCATCAGAACTCACCTCCAGGTCTCCTTATCTCACCCTTCAGGACTTCTCTGTCCTCTTCCTCATTCCACTTCTTTCTTTTTTTCCCCTTCAGCTTGGCAGGCTTTTTTTTACCAAAGGTTGCTGGGGTTTTTTGCTTTCCTTTCCCTTCCCCACCTACCCTGCCTGCTCTCTCCTCCTCTTCCCCTCTCCCTAAAAGACTGCAGAAAAGCACTGCAGCAGAGGTAGTGTGGTTTAAAGGTACAGAGCTCCAGTGAAAGAGGCTGGAAAGTTATGTTCTGAAATTTGTGAGAATCCTTTGCGCTCCCTGCCCATTGCAGGCCCTGTAAGCAAGGTGTGTTTCATGCGGCCACAGGGTTTATCTGTGTCCCAAGGAAAGAACAAGGATCCAAGTTAGAGTTCTCCAAGAGATCATTTTCAGGCTGGTGAAGTGTTCTTGCAGAAGGGATCAAATTAGGCCAGGTTTTAAAGTTACTTTTGGGTGACTAGAGAGTCAGGCAGACTCTGGGAAACTTGCAGAAGAAATTGGCATTGCTAGGTCTGCTGAGCTTTTCAAATCTGGAAGTTTTATCTAAACTAATTCGTCTCTTTGCTTTTGTGGCCGACCTTGTGTGCGATCTGCTGGTACTTCTTATCAATAGTGGAGTACCTCAGGATTTAGAGTGCTTATCTGCAAACACCCAGGAGAGCACACAAACCCCATCTCAGAGCTTCTTAAATATGACTGTCTGTCTCTGTCTTCAGAGGTACAACCCCCTCCAGCTGAATAAGGGGAAGTTGTGCTCGCATCGTGTTGGCTGGTGTTGGCCTTTTCTTGATATTACTTTTCTTCCTCCTATTCAAGGAGCGGGAAGAGGAAACTGCATTGTCACAGTGTAGGGTGATTTACCGCTCCTGCTGCCCAAGGAGTGATCTGCCCCTGTGGATCACTTGGATTGCACCCCTGAGCGGCTGCAGCTCTGCAGTGCCAGTGCTGCTCCTGCAAAAACAAAGCCTGCCGGCGGTGATGATGGGGAGGTGGAGTCATTTTAACAATTAAATAGCACCATCTGCAGGCTCCGCATGCCCCACAGCCCCGCACCAGTGCGGCAAGTGTGCAAATGCCTCCATCCTCCAGGGGTATGGAACCTGCCTTCAGCTGCTGCCCACCACAGCACATGTAACGCATCTGCTGAGCCGCTGCCTCTCCCGATGGTTGTCCGGGTGGATGTGCCAGTGTGCGCAGCTGCAGGCAGAGGCATGGCGCATTTTGGGCTGCATTGGCAGGTATTGGTCTGTGCAAGCAGTGAACGTAGCCTTGGAGTGGTCACCTCAAGGTAAGCTGAGCCAGGAGGGTGTCTGGCTAATACCTCACAGACAAAGAACAGCTCAAGATGTCATTTTTGCAGGAGAAATCTTCATCTGTGGTTATAGCCACTTACTGGCAATCATCAGCAAGGGCTTTTTCATCTTCCTTTGCCCACTAGTCCAAGGAGAGCAGGAGCACCCGGTTGTGCTGTCACAGTGTGGAGGATGACCAACCTGCCCCTTCCAGGAAAACTACCACTGGGAAAGATGTGGCTAGTGGGAGGTAAGATTCACCCCGTGACTGTGAACATGCTCGCTTTTAGACTTGTTTTTTCCTTAAAAGGAAATAAAAAAAGAAAAATGCTGCTCCTGTACTTCACAGGTGAGAGACAGACCTAGCAGAAAAGAGAGAAAGTGAGACACAAACTGATGTTTTCACATTGATATCTTCCCCTTTAAATCACAAACTTTTTTTATTTTTAAGCCTTCTGCTGCTGGCACATTAAAATGTCTGCTGAATCCCTGACTACTCTTAAATCATCAGTACTAGGTTGTGAGCATTTTTCTGCTGATACTTTTCTTTTATTAATAATATCTCTGCTGTCTTATAGGAATCCTGTTAAAAGAACCATGACTAGTTGTTTTTTTGTTTTTTTCTCCTTTTTTAATGCTGAAGGTCTACCTCTTTATTTTCAATAAAGCATTTTCCTGAAGTCCACCTGGGGAATTTCATCTGCTGCCCAGCTGCATCTTTCCAACGACCAGGCAAGTTTTGTACATCCTCCGGGTATAATACCAATACTTCACTAAAAAAAAATGCCAAATCCAACAGAACCAAGCACTTTAAAAAAGTTGAGTACTTTCCTTTAGAAAAACCTGGATGAAGTGAGACTCTCTACAGAGGAAGAGAAACATCTATGGCTCAAGGTGAAAGATGCTTTGCACTTGGCCATCTCTGCGCGGTGCCCCCTTACCACCACCTTGGCTTGCACCCAGAGAGGTGACTGTCTTCTCCCATGCTTGTGGGGGTTGTTTTGGCCCAGATCACAGCTGAAGTTCACTGCTGTTGCTGGGATCCTTCTCCAGATGTTCACAGCAGGCTTGCAGCAGAGCTGGCAGTGGGATCTTTGTCCTTTGTAGGCTGGCCCAGTGGCCACCATCACCCAGCCTGCCCTCCTGCCTGCTCTGGCCACCCGAGACTCTCACAGGGAATCCTGGCTTGCTGCAGTGCTGTTGCCTGCAGTTAGGGCAGCTCTGGTGCTCTGTGCCCAGATCTCTGCACTGTCATTTTCCCAGTGATGCCACCCTGTGATCAAGGTAGTGACAGTCTGGGTCTTCCTTACAAGGACAATGCCTCCCTCAAGGGATGTATAGATGGCATGATGTATAGTGGGCATCTTGCTGACAGGGAAGACGACTGAACTTTATCTGCTGTTTTGGGAGTGCCCTGTGGCTTCAGACACTCCCAGGATTTCCCAGCTCAGATATGTGCAATTGCAACCCTTTTTTTCAGATCAGTACCTTAACCCACAAAATCATCCTTCTCTAATATGCCAGGAATCATATGCTCTAAGGATGCATTAACATCCAAGCCTGTGACCTTGTACAGTTAGGCAAATCAGAATTATTACTGTATGTAATGAAAATATCTCAGAGCAAGCTCTGTCTCTAATGACCTTCTTGCATGAAAATTGAATGAAAGATTTGTAGCAAAAGCTGAAAAATAATTCAAATACAATACTGGCATCCCAGTTTGGCTGAAGAGAGAAGGAAGTACGAATGTTATTGTACTGGTCTCTGGTGGGACCTTATGTGGGACATAGGATGCAGCCATAGCCCTCCAAGCGGGATGCCATGCTGGTGCTGGAAACACTTCAATTCTGGTAAGGGGAGGCTTAAAAGAGCAGACCAGAAGAATCTAGCCTGTGTGCCTTCACCATATGAAAGGAAGAGTGAGGACCAAATCCCCTGATCACTCCTAAGGTGGGTCATGGAATGGGGTGCATGACAGGTACCTGAGAGAGCAGGAGTGAGACTTGATACTTGGTCTTTTCTAGCTGCGTTCAGTCATTACACTGATCAGTGTGTAATGCAGCCAATGCTCTTCACTAAGGGTTGGACCAAATGCTGTATAACCAAAGAGCCAGTGCCCAGGTGTACATGTCACTGCTCTTGCCAGGTGAAAGCTGGTCAACAAGTGTATGAATGCTGACGAGTGGCAAAGCTTGCCCATGACAACAGCGGCTGTGTCGTCATCCAGGGATGGCTCTTTGTTTGACTGCCTGGTGGGAGCACAGCGCTGTTTCCAAGAGCCCCATGGAGCAGAGGGCAGCCCTTGCACTCAGCTACCTGCAATTTCTGATCATGAGTGTGATGGCAGCTGTGGACCAACACACTGTGTGTGGCCAACTGGTAGCAATCTCTTCCACATGTTTTTACAGCCTAAATGTACTAGGCAAGAGGCAATAACTGCATTTTACTCTGCTGGATATGGTGTGATTAAACCAGGGATTGAAATACCTCTTAGTTACTACCCAGCAGCTCCTGCAGAAATTGTAGTTCTCCCCTGTGCAGCCTTATTGGCAGGCAGGGATCCCTCTAGCCAGGGCTCCCTCCAGCCTTGTATTCCCCACGACATCGAGCTCTCTGCCCTTTGTTGTTTGAAGTCTGGATGGATTCACTGGGGAATATCCTTCTGGAGACCATCACCAGCTTCATGGAGCCAGAGTAGAGTCGCTGCAATATGCTCTGAGCTAGCCAGGCTGTTTCCCTGGGGAAACAACTGTGGCTTCTGCTGCCCTCCTGCTGGATGCTGTTGCTCAGGACAAGTGTGGCTCTACCTGCCAGCACCCTGTCCCTTACGTTTGCACTGTTAATGGGATGACCGCAAGGAGTGGCTCTACATAGCTGGAGCATGACGACCTATTCCCTCCATCTCCTGCCTGGGATGCCTGGGCTTCCCTTGCTGGGCTGCAAACTTCCAACTCGTTTCCCAGGGCAGTGCACGCTGTGAGGGCTGTGCTGGGAATTGAGAGATGTGTTTCCACTGCGCAGTCTGAGTACACAAACAAGCCATTTCTATTTCCTTATTTGTTCGCCAGAAATGAGGACTTGCCCTCTGTGCACGGTACTGATCATCTCTTGAACTCTGCAGCAGATCCTTTTGGCCCATAATAGGTTACGTTTTTTCTGGAGGGAGGGGTATATCCAAGACTTGGGTGCCTCTCCTCATCCACCAGCCTAGGCAGACACAAGCCAGCTCCAGTCCAGAAGGTGACAGCAATGGTAAAGTAGACCTCCCAGCAGGTTTTACTGGTTTGGATGTAGCTCCACTTTAACCTGCCTCTTCATTTTCTGCAGGGGAGCTGGCTCAGGCCCAGAGAGTTCACAGGCCACACAAAGACAGCCTTGGTCCCTCTACATTCATCTGTACCTATATATAGCCACAGAATAGAAATCTGTGTGAATGGAGAGTCGGGTCACCACCCTTCCTGTAAAGAACATGTGTTATGGAGACGTGTCACACTGGAAACAAACCTTGCTGGTGAATCTAATCAACATTTCTAATCCAAGTAATTAAATTATGCTTTGTTTATAAAAAATTAGCACAGCACTGTCTGTTTTCTAGTCAGGATCCTCCAGAGTGTGCCCTAAATAGCTGAAGAGGAAATGGTTTACTCCTCAAAAAGGGATATTTGGTTGCTTGCAATTCCATTAAATGTTCCTGGAGAAGATTGCTGTCCTTTTTGAAGTAAAAATATGACCAGAATGAGATAGAAATGGAAATATCACTGGGCTGCAGGGGGGTTAAACCAAGACAAGAGGATTGTGCAATGTGCTCTTGCAGAAAAATAGCAAACTTTACTCTTGGTTCCAGCTCACCAAATGATTGGAAGTGAAACAGAGCAGAGATTTTTCTAAAATGGACTTCAATTTATGCTGAATATTCAAAAGGCAAAGCTGTGAAATTCAAGCACCTCCAAAATGTGTAGCTGGGTTCTGCCTTCAGAAATACCTAATCTCAAATTCTTTTTCCTTTGTCATTTATAGGCTGTGGTGTTGCTTTAGACCATGCCAAATACAATATTTCAGGAGTGTAGAATTGCATGTTGAAGGACCAAGAAGGCTGAAAATACTAGCATTTATTTCCTGTTGCACCTGAAGGAATACAAGTGTCTGCATTCATGGGGCTGAAACAGGAACAGGGAGGGACTCAAAGTCCTAAACCTAGTATGAGTTGTGGAAAAAAATTTAAGAGAAGGCACGATTTCAGTGCTGTGCTTGTTTTTGCTACTCTTCAGAATTTCTTATTAACTATGAGTTAAATAGAAAAGAGAGGACTGAGGTAACTAAAACAGGGTCAATTTGCTCTAGGTGAGTCTCCCCTCCTGTATCAGCTGCCCGGCTGTGGAAAGGTCCAAAGCCAATTCCAGCTTTGGGTCTGCACACATAGTGGTCTTTTTGAGTTGCTGGTTTGAGGTGCTTGCTAGCCCTGGTGAACATCTGCTTCAGGATTTCACTCACCAGGAGAAGACACCAAGAAGTTAGATATAGCAGCTCTTGCTTAGTGGATGCAGGAGTCTTAACTGGGTCAGGCCTTCAACTCTTGTTCTAGGATGTGAAGAGCCAGAACAAATAAAACGAAAGCAAAACAAATTCTACTTAAAGAGGAATTTAGCAGGCGTGGGAGGCAGGTACCAGAAAATTCAGGCTTGTGAGCTGAATGCTCTGTGAATGAATGTCATCTACATTATTGGAATCCTAGAATAATTGAATGGTAGAGTTGGAAGGTACCCTGAAGATCATCTAGTTTCAACTCCCTTGTCCTTGCAAGGACACCTTCCACTAGGCTAGGTTACTCAAGGCCCCAAAGCCTTGAACACTTCGAGAGATGGGGCATCCACAGCTTATCTGGGCAACCTCCTTCTGTGTCTCACAGCCCCCAGAGTAAACAATTTCTTTCTTACATCTAATATAAATCTACCCTCTGTCCTGGTTTGAGCAACACAGGACTAATTTATCTTCTAATGTCTGCGAAAACCACACTTTTAGAAGACTCCAGTCTCTGACTTTGTGAAAATATTTACTTTATAGCCAGCTATGGTATGTGGGTTTCAAGGTCTCAATATTTTTGACTTAGCAAGGTGCAGGGATGAGGAAGAGCAAGACCCTGGCACTTGACCCAAGCTGGCCAACAGGATTATTTCATACCATGAACATCACATTTTCCATCCATCCATTTTGAACATCCATCCAGTCCAGGAGGATCTGCTCCATGATCTTGCTGGGCATAGATGTGAGACTGACTGGCTTGTAATTCCCAGGTCTTCCTTTTTTACCTTTTAAAAAATGGGGGCTATGTTTTTCCTTTTCCAGTCAGTGGAAACTTCACTGGACTGCCACAGCTTCTCAGATATGATGGACAGTGGCTTAATATGCTCACCCACCAGTTCTGTTAGGACCTGCAGATGAATCTCATCAGGTCCTATGGACTTGTGCACCTTCAATTTCCTTAGATGGCCTCAGACTGATTTTCTTCTACAGTGGGCATTTCCTCATTCTCCCAGTTCCTGCCTTTGCCTTCTGTGACTTGCGCGGTGTGGCTAGAGCACTTGACCGTGAAGACTGAGGCAAAAAAGTCATTGAGTACCTCAGCCTTCTCCATAACCCAGGTGACCAGGTCTCCTGTTTCTTTCTGGAAAGGGCCCACATTTTTTCTAGTCTTCCTTTTATCACTAACATACTTATAGAAGCTTTTCTTGTTGTCCTTGATGTCCCTAGCCAGATTTAATTCTTTCAGGGCTTTAGCTTTCCTGACCTGGTCCCTGGCTGCTCAGACAATTTCTCTGTATTCCTCCCAGGCTACCTGTCTTTGCTTCCGCGCTCTGAAGGCTTCCTTTTTGCTTTTGAGTTTGTCCAGGAGCAACTTGCTTATCCATGCAGGCTTCCTGGCTTTTTTGCCCAACTTCCTTTGTTGGGATGGATTGCTCCTGAACTTGGAGGACGTGATCCTTGCCTATTAAACAGCTTTCTTAGGCTCCTCTTCCCTCCAGGGCTTTATCCCACAGTCCTCTACCAAGCAGATCACTGGAGAGGCCAAAGTCTGCTCTCCTGAAGTCCAGGGTAGCAAGCTTATTGTGTGCCCTTCTCACTACCCTAAGGAACTTGAACTCCATCACCTTGTGGTCACTGCTACCAAGGCTGCCCTTGAGCTTCATGTTCCCCACCAGCTGCTCCTTGTTGGTAAGAACAAGGTCCAGCATGGCACCTTTCCTCATTGGCTCCTTTATCACTTTGAGAAGGAGGTTATCATCAATGCATTCCAGCAACCTTCTGGATTGCTTATGCCCTGCTGTGTTGTCCCAACAGATATCGGGCTTGTTGATGTCCCCCATGAGGACCAGGGCTTGTGAATGTGAGGCTGCTCATATCTATCTATAGAAGGCCTCATCCTCTTGGCCTTCCTGGTCAGATGGCCTGTAACAGACCCTCACTGTAACATCACCTGCCACTGCCCTCCCTTTAATCCAGACCCATAAGCTCTTGGTCAGCTCCTTATCCATCCCCAGGTGGAGCTCCACTTCTGCTGGTCCTTGACATAGAGGGCGACATCCCCTCCTCATCTCCCCTGCCTGTCCTTCCTGAAGAGCTTGTATTCTTCCATTCCATTCCATCCTTCACTATAGTTGGCATATTTAGATAGTGTCAGAATAGTGTCAGGTAGTCTTTTTTTACACAGATTTAGGACAAATAGACCTGAATGTCTACTGGGAATTAGCTGAAGTTGGTCATGTTGCTTAATACACAACAGGAGATTTCAGTGGGATTTTGATGACAGGGCAACAGACAAACCCATTCAGAAAAAAAAGAAAAGGACTGAGTTACAGACAGAAAGCAAAGAAGCCAGACAGCAGCAGCAGGAGGCAGGTTGCGAGAGCAAATTACAGTAGCAGATATTAAGGCTGTAAAAGGCAATACTGAAAAATTCATTGTTGTAAGACATGTATGTATTGGAGAAGGGAAGACATAAGTTGCTCTCCTGTCACCTATTGCAAGTCACCAAAATGAGTTCAGTACATAATGTCTAGATTCACAGAGGTACTTAAATTTGTAACTGGTGTTTGGGCAATGTTGATTTTAATGGGTTTAGGGCCCTATGGAGAAGGCCGAAACCTATCTATTTCTGAGGACACAGTGAGCAATCACAAAGGCTGTGCACCATATACAAGTGTGAAGAAAGAAGTGACACTTCACACATGCAGTGTATGAGTCTGAAACCCCACTGAAAGCATAAGGTTTTAAGCACTCTCTGAGAGAGATGAAATTCAGGTACCGCTGTCTGAGATGCAGTTTGCAAAGAGGTCAAAGAACCACCAGTCCCCATTTGACAGCTTTGCTCACAAACCTCACCAGTGCCCACATTGCTGTAGAGCAAGACCAAAGAATCAGAAGGGGAAAAACATTTTCGCTGTCAGTATGGGCACAGTGATGGGTCTGATGTGATTAAGGACAGTTTCTTCTTTCCTGCAACGACTCAGGTACAAATATTCACATTTTGACTAGAAGAGCAAAATGGAAGCATTGGATTTGAAAGACGACTACATGAAGTGGCTTGAGATACAAGCACGGCCTGTGTAGACGGATACACCCTTTTGGGGAAGGAAGCTAGAGTAATGGACAGATGCTGCTGTGTGTTTCTAGCTGCTCCCTGAAGAAACACTGGAGATGAGGATGAAGGACAGCAAGCAAGTAAGGATATCAGAATCTGAGAGACACCATCTGGAAGCCAGCAAAACAGCAGCTGCTCCTTAAAGGCAACTCTGAATTAGGCAGGCCTGCCTGTGTGACAAAAAAAAGAAGGCATAAAAGAAGACATGGCTATCAGGATGGACAGTTTGAGTCCCACTTAGGGAAGGCTGCTTTTCATTAGCTGCTACTGGTGACACAAATAGCAGCCTCACGGGAAAATAAGACCAGAGGAGAGGGCTGCAGCTGACTTTCTTATGAGTCTTGTGAATACTAAATGCAAAGAAGGAACAAGCAAGATTTTGAAAACAAACTTTTGGCAGAAGAAATGTTAGATTCATGTAATGTGAGGCTTCTCTGAAAGAGGAGCATGCGACATGTAGAGAGACTCCAATTAATCCAGAGGGAAAATAACCTTCTGCTAGTAGGATTAGAGGGAAAGGCCTTAAAGTCAAGAAAGGGGAGGACAAAAAGACAAATGGGAAGAGGATAATAAAACACTGCAGCTAGTGTTACATGCAGAAGAAAAGGAAATTGGCTCTTGAAAATGGAGTCTGTTTAGGGTCTCAGCTGTTCTCCTTCCAGAAAGTCGGAAAGGGATGCAGAGAGTCCAGATAAACAGGTTATCACACAAAGCCAAGCCTTTAATTCCAAACAAATGGTTCAGGCACCTCCTAGGTTGGTACTGATAAAAAGCTTTTTCATCATATCAGTGTAGTTTAGAAATTATTCCTGCAAACACCTTCCAACATATTATAACATAGATTAATTAGTTTACTTGCTTACTGTTCTCAGCAAAGAATTCAGAGACTGGGACTTAGGGAAGAACATTTTATACTGAGGGTAAGACACTCCCTAGTCTGACCTCTGGAACACTGTTAGGTTCACGTTGAGAAATAGTACTTCTGAAGCACGGACTCTGGAGAGAAGACTTCAGTCTCTTATTGTGGAAAGTTTTGTTTTCAGAAGATTTGCTGAAAAATTCCATCTCTCAAGCACAACGTTCTTTTCTACCAACATTTTTTTAAGGTGCAGATGTCTGCCTTACACAAGGGAGACTGCAAAATGTCTCGCAGAAGGGCTGAATGATAGAAATTCAAACCAGATAAAAAAAATTCCAACTAGATCTCCAGCTCCCCTTTGTTTTACAGTGGGTTCCTCCTGCATTGCTGCACCTGCTGCACCTTGTGGATGGTCCTTGGAAAACAAACTCTTTCCCACTTGATGTGGGGCATTTCCTGGCTCATTTTCTGAGCCAGAAGACAATCCTGATACCCTCCAAGACTGCAAGTATTCTTGAGATGTTGCTTAAAGCAAAGATAAGTCTAATTTACCCAGTCAGATGAGGTCTATGTATTTGATGTGGGCTCTTTCATGGTTAGCTATGTTTCATAATGAGGTGGCTGTATGGGATGACAGATTCTAGGGCAGGTATACCAAACTGGGTTTGTTCTGGCAGTACTGTTGACATTGGCAAGCAGAGGAGGAACCATTAAAATTTTTGGGCAGCACAGGCATGCTGCTCTGAGGCTGTTTCTGTAGCGCTTGTGGTACATTTAGCACAATTTGGGAAGCAGTGTACTAAAGGAATGTGAAACAGAATTCTGTGTGCAGCGAAGTCATGAATAGTTAATGCAGCTGGATAGAGAATGGTAATTCTGTTTCATGGAGGAGTTTGATATTTGCTTTCTTTCACATTTGGAATCAAAACTAAACATCCTACAATTTTTCACACCGTGTTATAAGGAGATCAGGTTCTGTCTGGGTTGTGCGGTAAGCCATTTGGGAAACATCGACCCTGATGGTCCTGCTGCCAGGAGCTGCAAGACTTCACATTCTGAGGACTGTCAACTTTCTTTTTGCCAGGTTGCTTAAGCATACAAAAACCCCACAAGAATAGTCCATCTAGCCCAATATTCTGCCTTTTTTGGTGGTCCACAGTAGGTGCCTAGGAAGATAACAAGACAAATTAATTAATACCTCCTCAATATTCTCCCAGGCTCCGGTAATATCAGAGTTCAGAACTTTGTGGGCCCAAAGTGGCATATGTACTCAAAGCACTTGTCCTGATGCATGTAGTATCTGCGGCATCCTGTGGCAAGGATGAACTTGCAGCTGGTGTGACCAACCACTTACCTCTGCTTGTGATGAACCCTGTGCTGCCTTCAATGCCAGAATAGCAACTGTGCTGTGGGAGAGGAGAAGACCTTCTGATATCTGACACACTGCAGAGGCCAGCTGAGAGTCAGGTGTGTGTCTCCTCCTGCTTAAATAGTTCAGGCAGTCTATGGTTCATTTCTGAATATGAAAAGGAGAGTATTGTAATTTGAACCTACAAGTCATCTTTCTAGGAAAATTCTAGGCAACAAAACTAAAATCGTATTAAGGTGCAAAAAAAAAGAAAGGAAGAGAAAAGGAAAGGAAGATAAAAGGAAAAGAGAGAAAAGAAAGGAGTAGAAAGGAGTAGAAAAGAGGAAGGGAAAGGAAAGGAAGGTATGGAAAGGGAAAAAACCAATCTACAGCAATGTATATTAAAAGTATTAAAACAACAATTTACATAAATGTATTGTGTCGACAGTATGCACAGAGTCTTGAAGAATTATCTGAATCTTTCCACTGACTTTTTTATTATTTTTTTATCAGGTCACTAATCAGTTCCTGTGTGGCTAGAAGCTACACTAAAGATTTCTTTGCCTTAAATATAAAATTGTACCCTTTTGTTTATGCACAGAAAAGATCATAGGAAAATGGATGAAATCCTGGCTCCACTGGAAGCATGAGTAATGGTTCAGGCCAGGCTGGTGCGGAGGGAGAAGGTCAAGAGACCATCTCTTGCCTGTTACAGTTAATGGGATTTCACTGTTCTTTCCTTGAGTTATTCAAAAATCATGATCTGCCCCCTCCAAAGTAATGGGACTGGCTCAGTAAGTTTTAAAAATGATTTTTGGTCTGTTGGGTTTTTTTAATGAGCAAGTGCATGTGGACTGTGCATGGGATTTGTGTGCTTCACTTTTTTGAGCTGTAATCTGCAGTTCCAAGTCCTAGAAATGGACATCCTGTCCAAGTAGCACCCAAAAGCCTCCACCTCTCTCTGGAAGATCAGACCTTAAGATAAACAGAGAATATTGTAATGTTTATGATAAAGCTGAGTTTTATCTTCACAGTCTGCTCTGTGTGTGCAAAGAAGGAGCAGATATGCTTCCCTTTGGGCACACGGTCCAGGAGCGATGTTGGTTATCTGCTGGTTCACTGAGCCCCAGAAACCCTCCCAGCTTCATACCTGCTTCCCTGGCTGTGGGGAGCAAGCAGCGGTGCAGGGCCGTGCCCAGGCAGCTGTGACCACTTCTGGCTGACAGGATGTGGCCAGGACACTGCTGAGCTGTAGGCTGTGGGAGGGGGAGGCTCTGCTTGCGCACGGAGGTCAGACATATGGACGCCTCTTCAAATGCGACATGCAGAATCTGGCTTTTGGGCAGAGGGCGTGCATGACTCCAGAACAATGACACTTAGCCAGCAAATCTCCAAAAATGAGATGTTGCAGCTATTTCTAATCCCCATTGTGCTCTTTTGAGAAATATCGTGAAGCAATTTTAACCACACAGAAAATGAGCCAGCATCTTGCTGCAAAGTCCCATTACGGATCAGTAATCTACATCAGAAACAGCAGGGACGTGCCAAAACCTTTACTGAGAACACAAATAGAAAAGTTGAACCAATGGTCTGCCACATTTTATCTTACCTCTTCACAACTGGTCCATTTTCCTACAACGGCTGGATATGGAAAAATAAAAAGTTTGATTACAGGGACAGCTTGGTGGAGTGGGGAGAGAGGTTATTGAACTGCTTGTTAGTTGTTATTTTTTTGGCTGGAGTGGATGTAAAAGTTAATCTGCAGCAAAAGGTCTCACAGCAGGAGCATGTTTGTGAAAATCACTCGTACCAATTAATTACTGAAATTCTTGTTGCAGCATAATTTCTCTGCTCTAAATGAAGGAAGGAAAACAGTTCCTATATTCACCACAGACTTATATATTTGGGAATGTGCTGGATTTTGTTGTTGTTTTTTAAAAAAAACTATAACTAGCTCACTGCTTCACAATAAAACAAATGTAATAAAAAAAAAAGACAGTAATAAAGGAAAGTGTATTCTGGACAATGAAATGGAGAGCTTGCTAATAACTATTACAAGGAAAAGCATGTCAATAAAATAGTTCATTACCTCTGAGTTGACTGGGAAGTTTTGATTAAATGAAAATTTCCTATTCAAACAAGAAAGGGATAAATCAATACCATTGACTGAAATACACTTTCTTTGTCAGAAAAGAAAAAAATGTGTCAGATGTTTTCTCTAAATACACTGCACACAATGCCCATGCAGCCAAAGCAATAACCACAGCTGTAAAAAGAGACATCTTTTTTGCAATGAGTTATTTTTCTGGGTGCCGATTGCTGTCTTTCTGATGAGGCTAGATGGTTACACACACTGATTTAGGAGAGTTCATTAATGTACTGCCTTCATCCTTTTCTCCTGTCAGCTTCTCCCCCATCATCCTTCTCTTTAAATTGAATGATACTCCAATGAACGTACCCTCTGCCTGCTACAGTATGCATCTGTAATTTGAGTACATAGCCATGGGAAATATCCCATTGGACTTAAAAGCCCTGCCATACTAGTCTTTTGATGAATGTTTCAGTAGTGTTGGCTTAGGATATAGATATGAAAGCATAACTCATTATTACTCATGAAGCTGGGGAAACCATATTTTCAAGGATAGTTTTAGAGCTCCAAAATGTGGGGTTTTCCTTTTGCTTTGTCTTGGTTTTAGACATGGAAATCAATGGCACTACTCCTGTGTGAAACAGAAAAAGATGGAAAAGGTGGCTTAGCTACAATATCTCTTCTGTGCAGGCTGAAGGGGAGCTGGAAACCAGGGAGACCTCAGTGGAAAAGTGCCCAGACAGATGACCCACCTGGGGGTCTCCAGTTCTTTGTCTTGACAAGGCAGTCAGGAGACAGAGGGACAAGCAAATAAACTGGCAGGACTTAGCACAGTGCCTGTATGCTCAGTGAGAAATGTGCCAGCAGAGTCCTTACTGGACTCTCATGGCCTTCAACCATATTCTTGAAGTGCTTTTGGGTGTTTAGGAGCCTGAGGTATTCCCTGCTCACAGGTGGGAGTCTAGGTTTCCTTCAGCTAAGTGAGATCAGCCCTGAGCTGCCCTTCAGACGGAGCAGGAGTAATGCAGCTGAGGAAGCATATATTAGAGACACATAATTGACATCATATAAAATAAATCAGTGATAGAAAGGATGGTTTGCTGTATGTATTAGAAAAATCAGAGGGAGTGCATCTGAGATCTCAAAATAAAGTAATCTGAAAATAAATCAATCAATATATGATTTAATGGTGTCCTCTCACCTAAAAAACTATAAATAGAAATATTAAAAGGGGAATGGCAACAGGAGCTGGTGGATCTAGCAGAAGCTCAAGGATCAGCAGTGTTGTGGAAGGGCGAAGAATCTTCAGCAAAGCCCTTAAGTAATACCCGCGGGCTCCATGGAAGACAATAGGATTTAGAAAATGTCAACGAGATTAAAAGGAAATGCTCAGCCACTCTCCTAAAGAGAAGAGGGTGCTCAAGGTTAAGCATATACCTGCAAGGTTTTGCTTGTCTGAGGCTTTAAATCTCTCCCTCCCGTGGTTACCTCTCCAAAGCCTATAAATGTTACAGATCAAGAGAGTATTCACCATTTCTTTTCGACAGGTTAACTCAGGCTAAACTTAAAGGCTGATTCAAAGGCCCTTGAATGCTTACGCTGTAGCAAACCAGCAATGACTATAGTTTTTTTGTCACCCCCTTTTAGGTTAGAACAAAGCCCTGCCTCTTCTCCCCATCTCTTCCCCACCAGGAAGATCCTCAAAGCCCTGGCCTTTTAAAAGAGGGGCAGCTAATTATCAGGGGTCATTTAACCTCCCACTGAGTCCTTAGCTTAGCTTCTGTGTCTCTGTGTTGTCTATAACTCAGTACTTTAATGAAATAATGAAAATAGATCATTAATAACACCAGTAACAGTGAAACCACTGCACTAAAACCTTCATTAATATTATTTTTCTAATACTTGCATATCAGAGATACTTTAGGTGGAGAATGATCCTGCTTCCATGGAAATCAGTGGCAAGCCCACAGGCAGTTGCTAGTCTGGTTTATGGAAATAGGATCCTATTTCTTTTGGGAACAAGAGGAGCACTGTTATGGTGGTATCTCCTGAAAGCAGAAAGCCTGTTTCACAGCATGCATCTGCTGGCAAATCTCAACCAAGAAATCAGGTAATTTTTAATTTTTAGTGATTTTTTTGAATGTCTGTTGGTGGAAGGAGTGAATGGGGAAAATACGTGTTCCACCTCCTCACATTAGGCATCCTTGGTGCTGTTAGTGCTTAGCTGCTGTGTGGACTAAACCAGTCTGCTGCATCTCACCACCTGTTGAGGTGATGCTGTGGAAGTTCCTGTTTTCGATAAGAGAGGCTGCTCAGATCAGGAACGAGACCTAGAAGTTCATATGCAGCACTGCAAATCTGCCATTAGGAAATCTGTATTAATTCACGCTCCCTTCCTACTCTTCTGTTGTGTGTGATGCTTCTGCTGGAAGTCCTTTCAGGGAGGAGCAGTGGAGTGACCAGGATTAATGGGTATATAAACTGAACGTATGTAAACTGAATTAGCAAATGAGAGAAGAATTAAGATCAGACACTGTCTAGCTCTAAAAGCTGAATTCCATGCAGTGGCTTGATTTTGAAATGCATTTTTCATATGCCTAATTGAAAGAAATGTTCTATTCATTTCTGTTATTAGATGGAGAGGCTTGCATTATGCCACAATTACCAGGGAAAAAGACAGCTATAGTTGCTCAGAAAGGTATGCATCATTTTCATCAGAAATGTGGATTACAGAAATAATTAATCTCCTGGTTCTCCTAGCATTATGATTTTTATTTTTTATTCCTTGCCAACATATATTTTTTTTCAGCTTGGGAATTTTGTCTTTGTGCAAAAGTATATCTACGTTTTCAAGAAAAGCAACCTCTTTTGCTGAGGAAAAAAACAGCAATTTTGTCCATTTCCGTAAAAATATCGAGAAAAAAAACAACTCTGAAAGCAGCACACTGTGTCAATGTACAAGTTTACTTAAAGGTTTGTTTTTGTTTAAAAAGCAAATAAGTTGTAAAGTAACTTTGACAGAACCCCTATCCAAAAATCTTATTTTTCCAGAAAAGCTGATCAGCCCTTCCACCTCTGTAAACAAAATGAGGCCTCTTGGATGTCTTTTTTGGCTTTTGACATTCATTAGACACAGTTACCTAATAGCTGTACTGACGTGCTATGAGCCAGTGCTGAAGCAGATCACTCGAAAGGCATGAAAGGAGAAAAATAAAAGCCAGGGTAAAATACATTAGAAATTGCAAAACAAAGCTGTGGGGAGGGGGTTGTAGCTTCACAATGACTGGAGCTCCAGGGTACAGCCCTTACAGGTTTTCCCCTGTGGCAGGGTTACAGTCCACGGGGAAGGGACATGGTCACGTATCTTCACTCTGTTAGGTTTTTTGGTGGTCATGTGAACTTCTTATATGCAATGGCAGAGCCCTCAGGCCTATGGCTGTGGATGTAATTTGGTGGCTGTGTGACCTGCTGTGTCATATGCTCCTGATGTCTACCTTCCTGAGAAGCCCTGGAGAGGCGCTTCTGCAGGTGGTCACGGGCTGAGGACACATGCATATAGTGTGGTTATGGTGGATGAGGTGGTGGTGAGGGGGCTGTAGTTTATGGTTCCCGAAGGCAGAAACCCTATGCCATGGTCATGGGATCACAAGCAGAGCTTTTAGTCCAAGCTAATTCCTTCACTTGGCCTCCCTCAAAATCACAGGGAAGCAGCAGAAATCCCTGCAAGGTCTGAGGGTCTGGAGAGAGGGACCAGGGCTGGGCCAGGTGAAACCCTCTCTGAAAAAACTCACTTTGCTGAGGCTGTTTGATGTGGCTGTCTAAGATTTAGTCCTTTAAGCACAAATCCACACCACCTGGGATGGGGGCTGCCCTGGAGCTGATCTTTTTTAGTATTTTAGTATTTCCCCTAATGTTTTAAAAGGTGTGAGAAAGTAACCTGGCAGACACCACCTGGTCAGGGAGTGGCAGACGGAAGGGAAAGATGAGAGCAAACACCCTGGAAGTTGGGACTGTACTTCAGGGTGGACATAGTGAATGGAGCAATGCAACAAACTGGTGTGAAATAAATAGATTGCTACTTGATAAGGAAAGGTGAAAAGTTCTGCACCTCCATGGGAATAGTCAACTAACTGCCAAAACAGAAGGCAAATCACAGCCAGCTACAGGAAAGGAAACACTATTTCCATGAAATGTTGCTACCTGGGTGTGCTTCTTACCAGCGTCGCATCGCTGTGGAAGGCGCAAACCTTCTTCTGGGTGTATAAGCATCCAATGCTAGATGTAGAACAAGTGAGGCGATTTATCCCTTGTTCCAGTCAGAAGAGCTGTCTCAGAAAGCAGACTGCCTCCTGGTTTTGTGTGGCTTTTCAAGAAAACTGACGGTAAAAATTAAAAATGAGGAATTGAGTGTGATCAGGTCAAACAAGTGATGTATATGGTGTGTGCAGAAAGACTAAAGGAACCTGAGCGTTTGTTAGACTAAGGAAGACTGAATGGGAATGTCAAAACAGCCTCCAACTATGTGAATGTAGCTGCAAAAATGAAAGACATAACTGCGGACAGGACAAAAGAGAATAGGGTTAAACACCAGCAGAGGAGATTGATCTTAGGAAAAAAAAAAGTATTCTAACAGTTATGCTAAAAAGAATGCTTTTTAGGGAGATACAGATTGTCCATCAAAGGATGCCTTAAAAACCAAATTAAATAAAAGTCTGTCAGGAATGATATGTGGTCTCAGCATGAGGTTAGAATAGTGTTAAAATGTTAGATGTGAGCAACTAGGTCATCAACTTCCATGGCTTTTTGTACAATCTGCAGGTTAGTCAGGAGATCTAATTTGCATCTATAGCCTTCTATCAACTATATAGTGAACTGGGCTACTTTCTCGGTCATTTATATTATGTCCTTAAATTTCGGCACTCGATTACCCCCAACAAAAAGAGAAATTTTCAGGCACAGTTTTATACTCCAGACTCAGTACTGTTCGTGCCCCGGCTGGAGTGAGTGCATCAGGAAAGCCTGCAGCATTAATCTGTTTCTTTAATCTGGTGTAATAAGCAGAAGAGGACATATAAGAGAGTGATGTGCAGGAAAGGGAATGCAAGTCTGAGCCCCCTGTCTGGAAATGGCTCTGGGGCTGGGAAGCCAGGCTGACTGCCACTTACCCCCTCCCCCCCGAAAAAGGAATCCAAGAGAATCCCAGGGAATCTGGTAGAAGAACCTGATTAAAATTAACCGAACCCACCAAGAAATATTTCCAGTGCAGCATGTCTGCAGCCTCAGAATCCAGTCACTTGTAACCCCTGATGCTTAATCCCTTTCTCACAGATAAAATTGAATTAATTTTAGCTCTATTTTCTGCAGAATAGAGAAATGATGAACTGCTTCTAGACAAGCCTTTTTCTGGTATTTAGTCATCAAGGCATTTTCTACCAATGGGATCCCCCTCAACTCCAGCAGCCTTAGACTACCAGTGGAGCCTCATCAACACAAAACTGGTGACAGATGAGTAAACCAGCAGTTTGCCTTGATGCAGCTCCTTCCTCCTTGCTTGGCAGGAAGAAAACATGGTAGCATATATCAGGTTCTATCAAACTCTTCCCTGATAAAATCCTTGTCAGGACAGAGCATCATTCCTTGACCACATTTGTTTTCATGGACCTGTCTCATGACCAAGTCAGCACATAGAATCATAGAATAGAATCATAGAATGGTTAGAGTTGGAAGGGACCTTAAAGATCATCGAGTTCCAACCCCCCTGCCACGGGCAGGGACACTTCCCACTAGAGCAGGTTGCTCAAAGCCCCATCCAGCCTGGCTTTGAACACTTCCAGGGATGGGGCATCCACGACTTCCCTGGACAACCTGTTCCAGTGGCTCACCACCCTCATAGTAAAAAATTTCTTCCTGATATCTAATCTAAATCTCTTCTCTTCCAATTTAAAACTGTTGCCCCTTGCCCTGTCACTACACTTCCTGACAAAGAGTCCCTCTCCAGCTCTTCTGTAGGCTCCCTTCAGGTATTGATAGGCTGCTATAAGGTCTCCCCGGAGCTTTCTCTTCTCCAGGCTGAACAACCCCAGCTGTCTCAGCCTGTTTTCATAGGAGAGGTGCTCCATCCCTCTGATCATCCTCATGGCCCTCCGCTGGACCCGTTCCAGCAGGTCCATGTCCTTTCTGTGTGGCCAAGGTAGGACACAGTGGAAATGCATTTTAAATATAATACAGGACTGACTGTAGACCAAGCTTCAGGTGTGTTCAGCAGTTTCTCTCCACTTTGTAGAATGTGGCTGCTAACTTCAACGATCCCCACCTCAGCCCTATTGGCACTCACCATAAGAACAGGTATTTTATTAAAAATTTCCCTCCTGGATAGTCTTTCTTCCAGTGCTTTCGCTATTGATCCAGTGAAACAGAGGAGATCAAAAAAGAGCGAAAGGACACCCAGTCCTTCTGTTTTTAAGACAATTTAAGTCTACTTTTGTAACTTTCAAAATTAATTTTATGAATCATCTTGAATTTGGTGTGAAAGCTTGTTCTCCTTTCTGTAACCTCTGCTTGCCTTAAAACTCAGTTTAAAATGAGAAAGGAGGGCAATCGTACTAATTATTATTTGAAAAGATTGTCTACCACAGGGGAACTGCCGTGGTGGCAGTGTGAAGTATGCACAGCAGCATGGTTTGGAGTGGTGATTTGGGACGGCTGCCCAGTTCATTTCTGGCTGATGATGATCCTGACTTGGGCCCTGACCCACCTAAACCAGCACACTGAGATTACGGGGTGTCAGTGGGTGCTGTGGTGAGCCACAACGTGGCGTGCACGGAATGGCAGCTGCCTGCCCTCCTCACCTCTGTGTGAACATAACAGAGCTGCTTGTCTCTTGGTTTGGCCAAGGGGACTTGGGACTCAACTGATGCCCTGGAGCCGAACCTCCTGATGTGGCATTATTTCTGTTGCAAAACACTACCAGACTTCTTACAGCCTGAATGATGTATTACCAAAAACCTCTTGCTCTTGACAATGCTTTTTATTTGAGCAATGTTTCCTTAAAATCCTGAGATGACATAACTAACAGATGACCACAGGTTAGATAACCAAGGAAGACAGGATCCAAAAGGTGGTTTCTAACCTGAGTGTGACAGATTATGTCAGCATTGACATTCATTGTAGTATATATTATTCCCTGCTTTTCTGGGGGGCAAAAGCAAAGGTGGGTGACAAATATTTATCAAATGGGCACCCATTCGTTCAGAAGAGATATTAAAGTGTAGGCTGTTCCTGCTGTTTGTTAGTTTTTAATGATGAGAAAATGTGCAGTAATGTTAAGATAATAAGAACTTCTATTCCTCTTTCCATTTTAATTTTTTACTATTTTCTGCTATTTAATTCTGCTCCTACTAGTCAGATTGCTCTAACAATGTGCAATGCAACAGTAGTTCACTAATTTACAGTAATGATTAGAAACTCTTTTGAAAATAATTAAATTTGTAAATTAACAAGTAGATAAGCAAACGGAAATGTGCAATCAGTCAAAAGGTGTGATCAGCTCATTTATGTTGTCATCCCTGATTTGCTATTTATGACAATGCTATGTTTTCTATCTGCTGTACTAAGGCAATTCTTCATGGTATGCTAGCTAGCCCATGCGCTGTAGCTAGGAGAAATGATGCTATTAATAGAAGACTGCAGTACCTTCCATTAAATCTTAGCTGAGAGGTGGGGAGAGGCTGCCAACTTCTGTTTCAGATTATAAAGTGTGCAGTCTAGCAAGTGCATATTAGTTAGATGCAAGTGCAAATGTATGGATATCTACGCCAAGCCCATTAAAATGTACAGACATTTACTTTTTTGCCATTTCTGTTGCCATAACAGAGATATAAACATGAGTCATTTGGTGAAACCACAGCAGTAGCAAGGACTTCTATCCACGCTGTCACCGTGATCTGTGGTAATAATTGTCATTAAACAAGCCTAATTGCAGATTTTCATCTTTGAGTAACAACGGCATCTTAAATATGCTTCAGCTGACATTATAAATGAAGGCAGACCATGACCGAAACGGACTGCCTATATGGAGAGACGTTTCCTTGCATGCAGAGATAGGCAGCACTGCCAAGTCCCTGCGTGGTGGCAAGGCCCACTGAACACAGCCACCTAGGAGTCTGCAACATGGTGGTGCTGGTCCACCATGGCAGCAGTCCTTGCTGCCTCTTTGCCACTGGCCAGGAGCCACTGCACATGGATATCCTCCTACCATGCTGGCTGCAGAAGCTGTCCTCAGCCAGGGGCACTGGCGTTCCCAGTCTCAGTTTCCCCATTACTGGGTTTGCATGGCCGTGGAGGTGTTCCACTAAACGGGACTTGAACGGCGACAGCAGCTGCAGGGCTGGTCTCGTTTATCGCTGCTGTTCTCTAGGAGTTCTCAGGGACCCAGCAGTGCCCTAGCAGTTCACCTTGCCGTCATCTCTTTGAGGCCTGAGCAAGCTTCGAATGCAGTTAAAAGATGTCAAAATAGCTTATAGTAGCTATTTTTTTACTGAAACACAAAGGTGGGAGAATACATGGAAAAAATATCTGCAAAAATTCCACAGTGTATTTACTTCTGCCTTTTGTTTTTAGGAGCAACTCTGTTGTGCTAGGTGCTGCACAAACTCATAGAAGATATAAAGCCTATTTTGCAAGTAGATTCTATTTTCATACCATAAAAGCTGATTCAGATAATTCTTAAAACACAAAGTTGCATATTATATAATCTTTTTTTTTTTTCCTGATTAAAATATTAGATTTATTATTCGGAAATCAACCACAGTATTGGTTTATGGGTTATTACCAGGGCTGAAATAAATTGTTGTTTTAAAATTCATCCTTTAGCAACTATTGTCACTGTTTTTACCTGAGATGCTCTACTCCTTCTGAAATAATGAAGCTGACCTCTTAAGGCAACATGCCAAACAGGTTTGTTTGTGTTTAACGAAAATGCAAATAAGTTAGTACGAAGATGGAGGTAGACTGCCAAACAAGGTAGGGTATAGAAATGTAAAACCATCCTTCACAGCCATTATCCACCATAATTCTCAGTGTCGAAGCCACTACTCTACTGTCACGCTACTCATCCCTGTGTGCCATTCCCTGCCATGGAAAAATGTTATCGCATTTTCATCCTGGTACTGGGCAACCTGCTCTAACTTTGAAGTAGTCCTTGGTTTGAGCAGGACTTGAATCAGACGACTTCCAGAAGCCCCATCTAACCTAAGTCACTCTATGATCTTGTGATTAATAGCCTCCCCTCTCCTTGGAAACAGTAAATCTCTAATCACACATGCAGATGTCTAAGCTACTGCATTCAGCACTAAAATTGCCTTTTGCAGCTGCACCTTTGACTGCATTTTTCACCAAGATCTTGCAGAGTTAAAAGGCTCCTAGCAATGCTGCTGTCTGGAGTGCATCCATCAGAGAGTGGATAGGTCTCATTAATGAGAAGAGATAGGTATTGGAAACTTCTAGCTGTTACTGAAATAAAACCTAGCATGGCATTTCCATGTTTAGGACCTGCAAAGGGAGAATCTCTCTCCTACAATCACTGCTGAGAAGTTCAGTTACTGACTGGGACGAGTCCCACTGATGTTCTTGGTGAAAGGGAGCTCTAGAAAGCCTATTCAGAGGAACCTCCAAACCCCTCATCACTCTTAGAGTGAAGATAGGATTCAGACTCAAGTCAAACGAGATGATAACTTCCTTCTTTTTTTTAAACTGAGTTTCTTCACAGAACTGCTGATTGCAATGTTGTTTTAACACATTAATAAAACCTTTGAGACTTTGGGCTTATTCACTTTGCGGAGGAAGTGGAAGAAGCCTTTAAACCTCTGCCCCTACATGGAAGAATAAAAAAAATTGTTGAGTGCTCCAGATTTGCAATTTTAAATAAGGTTAGTATTTTGCTGCTTATTCGTAATCTTTGCATACGAAAAAGGTTAATGGGATCACCGCAAGATCAAATGTTTATATAGCAGTGGATTAACCTTTACTGCTAACTCAGTTTCTTGCAAATGTAAACTGTATTCAGTACAGATACCTGCTAACCACATTATGGCAATGTGGACAACAGTTCAAGCCTTCATTAACTGAGTGTTAAATTACAGTGATAATCATGTAATTTTCAATCATTTCAATCCTTCTATATTGCTCATTACAACACAAGCATAAATGACAGATTCAAACTTCAAAAAGCTCAAGTGAGAAGTAAGAATTACCATTTAAACCCAGTCTGTGAAGTTGACCTTGTAACTTTATTCTGCTTTGTGATAGGAGTATTATAACTATCTGGGGAGATTTTCAGTTAAAAATATGATTTAGATGTGGCATCTTTATTTCTTATCTTGACAGACCTTTTTCTTCAGATTGTCTCCAAAATGTATGCTACAAGGAGAATGACTGATGGAGACTTTTCTACCTTTTTCCTGCTTCTGCCTTATTCTGAAGGATAATGTGGTGTCTTTGTGCTTTGTTACTGCTAAAATGTAGCTCTGGAGTGGGATCAACCACCAGGAGAAGGATCATCCGGCATCTGAAGAATATTCAAAGTGGATGGGAAGCCTCCCGTGCTGCTCTGGCTTTTGCGGGGACACAGGACCAGAGAACTCGGATGCAGTTGGCCCTCCTCTATGCTTCATTAAACTCTGATTGCTGCGCTTATTCCCTGCAGTCATCAAGAACCAAGAAGGCTGTGCATGCTGATCAGGGCTTGAGGTTGCTCTTAGCTATATTAAATTTATGAGATAGCAATCTTTTAATTCTTTCTGCATGTGCTGCATCATTATGGATTGCTCTTTCAGAGCAAGAGTCCCAGAGTCAATGGTTTTCTATAGGTTCATCTTCTTCTGCAACTTCAGCCCATTGCTTTTCTTCATATATTCATTAAAATATATACTTGCTGTAAAGCTGGGGAGGAGGAGAAGAAGAACAGGCAGGTTTACATGAGAAATATTTAAAGAATGACCTTTCCAAGGGCTTTGTTCCACAGTGCTTCCACCCAGGCTCCATTTTGGGCTGCCATGCTCAAAGTATTACCCCAGCAGATAGTCCTGGAGAACAGATGTTGCTGAAGGTGTGGTGGAATTAGGCAGGAGGAGTCTGTTTCCTTGTCTGTTTGAAAGGAATTTCTGGTGAGGCTAAACTGAAATGTACAAGTCACAAATCAGCTTACAAACAGCTTTGCAGTTAATTGCTAAATAGCATTATCCTGAGGTGAAGGTGGACTTAGCGGTTAGTGTCTTTTTACAGACTCTAGATTATGAGTGTTATGCTTTTAACTATTTCATATAGCAGGAAAAAATACTTCCTTCCATTACATGTATAACATTAAGGGAAAAAAATAAGGATTTGTTCACTTTGAAAAAACTGATGTGAGAAAGAAGAAAATGGCGTACAGTATTGACAAAGGATTCTCATAAACATCAGAAATGCCATGGGGATTAACTCTATCAAGCTCTTTGGCTGAAGAATAAACACAGAAAAGTAAACACAACACAGGAAATTGTGAAGCTTTTGTGCCACTTCAGTCAGGTACTATATCCTCAACTTCCAAAGTTATTCAGGAAGCCTTACTTCAGCTACATCTGTTCATTTCCAAGTATTAGGACATATCTTTAGCAGATGAAAACTGCCACAGCATAAAGCACCAAGGGAGCATACCCAGGAGGGTAAAGTGAAGTACCTTCACGTGTATGTATATAGCTCGTCATTCTCAGCTCTGCATCTGATGTCAGGGCAAATATTTAGCTTTGGTTTGTACTAACTTACAATAGTGGGATTTCACCAGAGGAAATGTATTTCTTAATGAAGAGACCAAAACCAGTTCCTGAGTGACCTTAAAGAAAAGCTTGCCCTTGTGTTTCCTTCATGTGCTCAGGAGATACTGCCTTTGCAAAAGACTTATGACTTAGACTCTTTTTTTTGGCTGTAGAGTATTTACAACCTTGAAAAGGTTGAGTTTTCACAGCAGAAGGCCCACTGAGGATTTTTCATGATGTTCAAGGGAAACGTATACCTCATTATTTCATAATAACCCAAGAAATGTTGCAAACACTCCAGAGAACATATTTTCAATCTTTCAAGCAGAAGCTGATAAGAAACATCATATTCCTTAGCTCCAAAAATTGTTTGTTTCCACTGCTTTGACCCCTGCAAAAGTATTGTCTTCTATATGGCCTTCATCATTATTGTTGAGTTCCATCACACCACAAAAATAATTTGCTAAGGATCTCATTCTGAGGTTTTAACTAGTCTTGAACATAACTTAGGCCTAAGCTAAGGATTATGTCAAAGGTATTATTAGACATTTTAAACATTACTCCATGCTCTTTGAGAAGCTCTGAGGTACTTGAGGTGGCTGAGAAGATGCACTTGTTGTGTCAAACCTCCTAATAAGTAAGGTTGTAGACCTAAACAAGTTGCATTGCTAGCAGGTGGCAGGTCATCACATGGTGCGTATCGGCCAACATCTGATGATGGGTAAGGTGGGGTAGAAATCATGGGGGTGGAAATAAGAAAGTGCTGTAGGCCTCGGCAGATGACTGAGTGGTTACTGCTGTGTGACCATACAACAATGGAGAACCACCAGGACTCTAAATGAAAACAACCTGACTTGACTATGTGTGGTGGGCACTTAGAAGGAGGTGCCTACACTGGGCTTGGGAATTCTTCAAAAAATATTCCTCCACTCACCTGACTTACTCAGGTTTGGCTCAGGCAGCTACTCTTTATCCATCCTTCATCTTGTCCAAACACATAATTATCTTAGGACAGTTGTATTTGTATCATTTGGTAATCATACAAATGAGTCATCATCATATTAGAGGGATACAAGTCCATATGATTACTATGGTTGCTTTTAAGAGTTGGAGAATGACCAGATAGATAACTGGCCAGACAACAAGTCTGGCTATTCCCTACCATCTACTGAGACAGGTTTATAATCCTTCATTTAATATGGATCTGTACTGGGAAGACTACTCGTAAAAGTGTATTCAGTGCTCTCCAAAGCATAGTCATCGGCACTTAACTGCAGAAGAAAGACTTGGTCAATGAGATATTCCCTCACCTTGATTTTAAAATCATATGTCAAATATTACTTCAGGTTTTATTAATTTTTGTAGATATTAAATTATTCTGTATATAAGATTTGCAGTGGGAAAGCAATCTATTTTAGCAAAATTTCTGTTGTTGGGACATCTGATTCTAGAGCTCCTTCTTCCTTAACATGACCACAAAAGAAAGCTGGAAAGCACAGATGATACCAATACTGTAAGAAGAAACAGTCCTTGTATAGTCCTCTTCTCCTCTCTCCTTACTTACCTTACTTACTCTCACCACCTCTAATGGTATCCAGAACAGAGATGCACTGGATTTTCCTGTCTCTCTGGGACGTGTGAAATCTGGTTAAATCTGTGCTCCTTTGTAATCTTTCTCACCCTTCTGATTGGAGGAAGCAGTTCACAACAGTTGCTAGCATCTTGCAAGAGAAATAAGAGGATTTATAACTATTAAGACCTTAGCTGAGAATTCTTTCAGATAGTTCTCTGCTCTTTTTACAAGATCTTGACCTTGACCTTTCTGCAGGAAAATAGCTGAAGAAGATACTTTTATAGCACTTCTTTCAGAAAGTTCTGGGGTTTTGTTGTTGGTTTTTTTATTATTATTATTATTTTATTTTATTTTTGGAAACATGTCTTTCCTCCCCAACATCTGCTACAAATATTTAAATGGACTTAGGACCAGATCTAGAAAGCATGAGTATTTAAGAGGTTCTAAAGTCCCAGAATCTCTATAAGTAAGAATGGCCATAGTCATCTCCATAGCCACCTCAGAGCTGTTGAAACTCATTGGACATCTCTGTCTTTGACTTCAAAGCCAAAGTCCCCCAGGTCTGAACGTTTCAGGTTTGAATATGCTCTCCTAGCTAGAGTGCATATGTTCCTCTCTCCTGCCTAAACCCCACTAGGAGCCAGGTAGTCGTCAGAGTGCAAGTCCTCTGTGGGACCTCACATGGTACCAAGTATACACACACAGAATCTGGCCCTCCACGGAAAGCCTCAGAGGCTACTTTTCTTTTAAAAAGTGGACAGAGGAAGAAGAGTCATTACTTACCTTGCATATAAGGTATAACCCATTACATATAAAATATTTCCCATTACATACAGCCCTGGCCCATTCCCAGTCTTACAGGAGTCAAATTCTTGACATGGTGCCCCATCAAGGCTGGGTATAAGGATTCCTGACTGTGACCGTTTCTAGCTTCTAGTTAGAAAGTTACAGAGATGCTCACACCAACAGCCAGTTCTGATACCTAAGGGACTCTGAGGTGGGATTTTCTTAAAATTATAATGGAGCTCAGTGTTTAGTACACAGGAATGAGACCTTGGCACATAAATCCCTTAGGCAACTGAATATAGCCTGTGTTTGGGTAGCCTGTGAGAGGGATCATATGAAATGCAAGGAAAAGGGATTCCTGTTTCATATATCCTGATTTCCTTCACTCTTTACAAATGTGCACGTGCATTTTCCTGCCGAATTAGTCATAAATGCAAAAGTATTATGTTACAGGTCACACACACAGAGCTTCACATGCTGATGCATATAATCCTTTTATCATGGTATTTTACTGGAAAAATTTAAAAAGTGAAGTGGTTAATCGATTCTGAGACAGAAAGATCTGTTAATTATGTTTATGTTGTTTTGCAGTTATGCGATATGCCAGAATAGCAGCATCCTTGACTTAAAAGTGATAGCTGTAACTCATGGTAAGTGCTTATTATTATGGAAAGATCATGGCCAAGCTGCATAGTAGACAGTACGTTTGAGGAACTTCATTAGGAGGATAAATCACAAGAATTTACGGGGAAAGACAGGAAAAAAACACCCATTTCTTCACTAGTAACGTCCAAGCAACATGATTTCAGCAGCAGTGGGTAATTCATGGGATTGTAGGATCAGGTTGAATATGAGCTAGGGAAGGTGACCTGGTCCAGCCTCCTACTCAAAAGAGGGTAAGCTATGGGATCATACCAGGCTGCTCAGGGATTTGTCCTCTTGCATCTTGAAAACCTGCAGGGAGGCTGCACAAGCTCCCTGGACAACCTACTCCACTGTCTGGCTGTCCTCATAGGGGAAGAGCTTTTCCTTATAATCAGTCTGAAACTCTTTTGTTTTAATTATGCATATTTGTATCTCATTCTCCCAGTCTGCACCACTGTGAGGAGCCCAGCTCCATCTCCTCAATGACCCTGACTGAGGGGCACTGAGGGGCAGTTTGGTGCCCCTGAAGCCATCTCTTCTTCAGGATGAGCCAGCCCAGCTTCCCCTGTCTCTCCTCCCCCCTCTCCTCCCTCCCCCAAGGGCTTCAGCCTCCACTGCCTTGGGGGCCCTCCACGAGCTCCCTCTAGTTTGTCCATGTCTTTCTTGCATTTCAGGGCCCAAAACTAGATGTTGTATCTAGATGTGGCTTGATGAGTGCTATATAGAGAGGGATGATCCTTTTCCTTGGTCTATGTGCCATGTCTCTATTCATACACACAGGTGCTGTTGGCTGCCTTTGCTGCCAGGGCACGCTATGGGCTCACGTTCAGCTTGCTGTCTGTCACCATCCCAAGACCTTTCCCACAGAGCTGTTCCCTAGCTCCTCCATCTTTTTCTGGAGAAAAAGCCCAGATGATGACCATATATTTGGCCCCTACATTGCAGCTGTTTATCTTTTCCACTGCCTTGGGTGAGATAAAAGCTGTCACCCTAACATGCGTTCCTCAAAAAAGGTTAATTTAGTACCCTTGACTTTACTGGGATGACTCATGAGTCACGAGTTACTCATGTGCATAAATGTTTTCAAGATCACGCCTGGAGCATGTACCTAGGTTTGGAGGACTTTTGATTGACAAATTTATTCTGTTCTCTTTTCTTTAAATATTCATTTGTTAACTTAAAAACCCACTTATTCATACATTACTCATTAAAATATGAATAAAGTTAGTTATAAAAGGTCTAACCTAAAAAAACCCACCGGCTTTTTTCTCAATTCTTTTGCAAGCTCTTAGGAAAAGTGTTACTCCCATTATATTTGAAGGATGCTAATGATTAGCAAGGTTTGTTATTAGTGATGTATGCTGATATTTTAGCTCTTTGAAAAGGAAAAATCTTTACTTTCCATCAAAATAATTTAAGTGTTATCTCTGTCCACCTCAAAATCCTTTATGAAAGATCATTTATTAGTAATAAAGGATTAAACTGCCTAGTAATGATGCAAGGACATCTTAATTTTCATTGCTTAATACCTCAAAGTGTGAATTCTCAGATTTCTATTTTTCACCTTGTTTTTTATTCTTGAACTTCTATCAAGGTCTCTATAATTCACTTCAGTTGGTAGCTAATTCACTCCATTTATTGCATCTTCACAAGTGCATCCTTTCCACCAAACACTGCGGAAACTTAATATGCTGGGTCATCTTTGTGAAAACCTTTCTGAGTTTGATGATTTCTTGATTTATTGAAGCAAAATCTGCTGACAGAAAATGATTCCAGCTTTGAGATGAATTTACCCAGGGAATCTTTTGCATTAGTAAAGAAAAGTGATGGGACCTGGTCTTTTTCCAGATAGCTGCCTCTGACTGGAGATATAATTTACCTCCTAGAATGAAATCCAAATGCAGAATGAGCTTAATTTTTTTTTTTTTTTGGTTGTAAAAAAGGACCATTTCCTTCCTTTTCTCCCCTCTTCCTCTTCTCAAAGAATTTAACTGAAAATTATCAGACTGAGAAGGAGGAAAGGGACTGCTTTTTTCCAAGTCACTGAGCATGGAAAAAATGCCCAATGGTACCTTATCAGAGAAGTTAGCCAGAGGTAGAAACCTTNCACCAAAAGGGTTATCAAACATTGGAGTAGGCTGCCCAGGGAAGTGCTTGAATTGCCATCCCTGGAGGTATTTAAAAGATGTGTAGATGTGGTGCTGAGGGACTTGGTTTAGTGGTGGTTTTGGCAGTGTTAGATTCATGGTTGGACTCTATGATTTGAAAGGTCATTTCCAACCTAGACAATTCTATGATTCTGTGCAAGCTGCTTCTCAGTCATGCACTAAAGTGCAACCAGTTTCAGAGCTGGAATAGATCATTAGTTTGGCACAGCCTGTTCCAGAGAGCATAAGGGGAAGGAAAATGTTGGGAAGAGAAAGAAGAAAAGGAAAGAAGGTTCAAGGCTGCAGAAAAATTTCAGAAAGTAGAGACAACTGAAATAAATTGTAAGATTTTTCTATGTATTGTTTTCTATGTATTTCTATGTAAGATTTTCTATGTGCACCTATAGAGGAGGTGCAGAAAGTGACTGGTATGTTTCTATGACAATTAAATATAGTCATATCTTACCAGCTGTTAGACAGTGAATAATAACTAATTATCTGTATTAGAGTTAAAATCTAAATTTTTAGACCTTTTCTTATAGGTAAAGTGCATTGCAAAGAACGGTAGGGTAGACTGCAAAGTCTATTTGCAGACCATGACTGCCCAGTTGGCTCTATAAGCACCTTCCTTTCAGTGACATTTTTCACAGTGAGAACATAAATTATGAGCTATGATGTCCTATGCTGGGTACAATGTAGTTCACCAGCACACTTTGGAGCAGTGTTTGACATTTCTCTATGTGGCAAAAAAATCAATAATTGCCCTTCTCAATGGTTTTTGTTTTGGGAGGAGAGTTAGTGTGTTGGCAGGGCATGAGCAGGGAAGATCTTCACACTTGACTACAAGCTACCTCCTTTTACAGGCATGTTTCTTTTCTAGCTGTGCTTGAGATGAGGACAGTGTGATGGGGGACCCATGGCAATGGCAGCACCAGAAAATAGGCTTTGTGTCCCTGTATGAAAAGCAAAGCCTTGGGGTTTGTCACTAGAGGAAAATAACAGCGCTACATATAACTCTGGGGCTCCCATCTTCTTGGTGCTGTGGAAGAAAAGCTGAAACCTATGTGGAATTTCACATGGGCTTTGCTGCTATTTGTGGTCTTTCTGTTTGAATTAAAGTGAGGTTGTTAAAATTTCATGATGCACTTCCAAGAAAAAATGTTCTCTGTTTAGTAAAATAATTAAAAGCCTGCATGGTCTCTGCAATTAAGTGGGTATGGAGGGATGAATGAGAGTGCTGTAGAGGAAATGTGCTTGCTTTAATCAGCATTACATCAACCAAGTGGGATCCGTGCAGGAGAACTGCTAAAAATCTATCATTCAATAGAGTTGCACCATTTCCAGGCCCTTGGGGAGAGCTCAGTGCTACTTTGCATTTCAGACACACTGTGGTTGGGCCAGACCAGAGTAAATCTAAACCCTATCCGTCCCCAGGGTGCTTATATCATTCTAAATAAATAAAAACTTCCCACAACAGAGTATAATATATCAGAAAACCACCCCTCTGTCAGCCTTCAAGGTATTTCTGTCAGCCTCTGTGCTATTTTAAGCTCCTATATAGGTGGCAAATGCTGAGCTTGGCACTGAATTTCAGTGACACAAATGCAGCATTTCAGCAGCAAACGCTGGTGAAAGGGAGGGCAGGGGAGCTACGGCACGCTCTCCTCTGTATAGACAAAGGGTTTATTTTTAGATTCTTTATCCATCCAGCTCTACAGTCCTCTCTGCTCCTTCGAATGCGGACAGGTCACTCTGGGTATAAAAGTGTATGTGGTGGGCACTAAAATTACGCTGATGTCTAGGAGATTCAAGACAGCAATAGGTGCCACTACTTAACTTGAGTAGCAACTCAGGAGTGTCTAAAAATGCATGAAAGTGGAACAAGAGTTTTCTCATCTAACCCAAAGGCCAGTAGTTCCTGTATGTAGTGCTGAGGCTATCTAAATTATATCCCAGTGCACTGCAATACTCAGCTGCCTGCTTTCTAGTTTTGCCTATTACAATATTCAAATTAATGATAGACAATATGTACTTTAACATAAATTAGAGCTTATGCATATAACTTTAATATCTTTAGCTTCTCTTTAATATCTTTATCAATGACCTGGACAAGAGGATTGAGAGTATCCTCAGTAAGTTTGCAGATAACACCCACTTGGGTGGGAGTGTTGATCTGCTCGAGGGTAAGAAGGCTTTGCAGATGGATCTGGGCGGGCTGGATCAATGGGCTGAGGCCAGTGCTATGAAGTTCAACAAGGCCAAGTTCCGGGTCCTGCACTTGGGTCACAACAACCCCATGCAGTGATACAGGTCTGGGGAAAAGTGGCTGGAAAGTTGCCTGGCAGAAAAGGACCTAGGGATGTTGGTTGACAGCCATGTGAATATGAGCCAGCAGTGTGCCTAGGTGGCCAAGAAGACAAACACCATCCTGGCTTGTATCATAAATAATGTGGCCAGCAGGACTAGGGAAGTGATCATCCCCCTGTACTCAACAGTGATAAAGCTCCACCTCAGATAGTGTGTTCAGTTTTGGGCCCGTCACTACAAGAAAGACATTGAGGTGCTGGAGCGTGTCCAGAGAATGGCAATGAAGCTGGTGAGGGGTCTAGAGCACAAGTCTTATGAGGAGCGGCTGAGGGAACTGGGGTTGTTCAGCCTGGAGAAAAGGAGGCTGAGGGGAGACCTTGTAGCTCCCTACAACTACCTGAGAGGAAGTTGTAGCGAGGTGGGGGTTGGTCTCTTCTCCCAGGTAACAGGTGATGGGAGAAGAGGAAACGGCCTCAAGTTGCACCAGGGAAGGTTTAGATTGGATATTAGTAAAAATTTCCTCACTGGAAAGGTTGTCAAGCACTGGAACAGGCTGCCCAGGGAATAGATTGAGTTGCCATCCCTGTAGGTAGTTAAAAGATGGGTGACATTGTTTAGTGGTAACTTGGCAGTGCTAGGTTAATGGTTGGACTTGATGATCTTAAAGGTCTTTTCCAACTAAAATGGTTCTATCATTCTATGATTCTAACTGTAGTGATTCACCACAAAATCTGCTTCCTCCCAAAGGCTGCTTCCAAATATCCTATAGATGCTACTGTGACAGCATACAGCACAATTAATTTTTCATGCAGAAACCTTAACATGAAAAAGGGTGTGGAGAATTACAGAAGGATCAGAATTCTCAACACACCTTGTTGGAAAAAATTGCTTCTGAAAGCAGATCAAAAGCAGCTGTAAGAGGCATTTAGCTTCCTTAATTTGCAGAAAATCTACATCTTCTTTCTGTAGGAAGGAAAACACTCTGCTCTTTTTATAAGCATGTCCTGCTTGGTCTACAAATTGGACATGAACCTGCAAAGATCTTTGCTTCTGATCCAGAAATTGCTCTTAGGCAATCTAATGCTTTAATTTTGGTTCCATATATGAGCAGTCCCATTAAAGTCTCCGTAAAGTAACATGAATCTGTAAGTGCAGCTGTGCTCAGCACTGTCATAACCAGGTGATGTTTCAGATTCCAGGTAACTGGTTGGGAGAAGTTTCGGTCTGTGTTTTCTTGTGTGGTTGCATCTTTCTATTTATTATATTGGGTGCCAGGGCATGCTCTCTTCTTTACTTTCCTTAGTACACTTTGTAAGGTTTACATAGCCTGAGGGATTTTTTTCTAGCCATGTTCTCCTGTCACAGCCCGCAATTTTTGTTTTGGGCTTAGTAGCAAAATGCACAGTAATTGGACTGCAGCAGCATATGATGAAGATTTTAGATCTGCTTCACCTCTCTGTCACCAAGACCTCTGGGTGACCCGGCTTCCACAATCTCTGCCTGCCATGGTGCTACTGGCTCTTGTGGGATATTAATCACATACTGTTTCTCTGGTTCTAATCAGGAGGGTCTAAAAAGTATTTCTTATTCCAGTCATTGCTGGAAACTGTGGGTATAACAAGGCCTATATAATAACAGAAGTACTACTCTTAAAGAAAGCTCCATGTACAAACTCAGAGAAGGGATTTTCCTTACAGATTTTATAGCAAATTCTATGATATTTGTTGCATGGATCTTTGAATGCACTTTTACTGAAAGAGTGTGACATTTTCCAGAAAGTACATTGGTATAATATACAGAGCACTTATTTATTATTAGCTATTGGGAACTTTAAATTTGGCAACTATTTTCCATGCTGCCCCTGGCTATGTTCCCACTACTAGCATAAGATACAATAACAAAATGCCACCTATCTTAGCCATAGAGGAGAGTTAGTTTCTTGAATGCAGAGGAGAAGAATTCAACAGCTTTGGATGGAAAGCTCCTAATCCTTTTTTTCAATAACACCACTATTAATGGCTTTACAATTCTTCAAATAAATGAAGTTGTAAGACTCATTTCTAATCTCAGGAACACATAACATTTTTCAAAACAGTTCTTAGATCCTAAGCGGGAATTTTACCATTTCACAGAAATACCCCATTCGTTTTGATAGTCTAGTATCTGTGACTCAGAATAACTGCTTTTCTGTCTCCTCTGAGGCACTCAAGACCAGGCAATATGTCTTTATTATACCTGGGATGCTCACATGGTGTTACTCTCAGCCACAGAGGTGTGCATACATTTAGCCTTGCTCACCCAGAAGGTAAGCAACTATAAAGAGAAGGATTTTAGCTGGTTACTAGGTATATGATTCTAGGTATACGATTCTAGAGAACTGATAAAAATCCAGAGATTTTACAAGCATCAGCTAATTTTCTGAAGCATAAGCAGGTATCTTTCTTCACCCAGTTTCTCTCAACAATTTCATTTACCTGAAACCCTTTACTGACCATAGTAGAGCTCCTTCCCTTGCAGTGAATTCACAAAATTTGATCTTTCTGGACAAACTGTTAAGGAAGTAAAAATTTTAAAGTCAGTGATTTTAAAGCCCACAAACATTTGCTGGAGCTATGCCTTACTTCTAGCCATTCACCTTATCTCACTGCCTGATTCTCCTGACAGCACTCTTGTACTCTTGCAGTGAATACTCTTTTATATCGATCAAAATAGAGTATTCATAAATTACTCCAGAATAGCTCAATTTCTGTATTTGTTTTTCTGTCTGATGCAGCCAAAAGCTTTAAGATATACTCAAGACTGTGTCGTTCATGGCAGGAGCCTGGCTTATTATTCAGCCAATGTGCTCTAGCCACAAGGTATTATTTCAGTCAGTGTTCCTAATCAGTGCAAAGTCTAAAATAAATTAACCAACCTAAACTTATTAAAGACACCAGTACCAACCTTAAGAAACATTATTAGTTCTTAAGATCTTCTTCTTTCCTCCAGATTAAATATTTGTAATTTGCAAGTGCTTTCTAGAATTATCTTCAGGACACGTATTTGGTTTGCTTTTGATATGAAACCCATTTTGTCTTGCCATCAAGGATAATGATGCAGGGAAGGGAATATATTCCCTAGTCATAATTTGTTATTATTTTTCATTGTTAATTATACTTGTTTTATCTTTTTAAGAGATATCCCAATGTAGAGTCAATAAGGTATTTTTATCCTGTAATGCCGATCTCAGTGTATGAGTAATGAATAAAGTGAACAGTGTGCAAAGACATCACGTAGTGATTGTTTTTAAATAAATAATTGGTAAATATTTGTGGAAATGGAGTTGATCAGCAAAAATCAGCCTAATTTGCCAGATTCTATCACTGAAAAATAGGGCTACATTTACTGGGAAAAGTTGTTCACAAAATTTCTTACTGCCCAAGTTCTGTTTCCCACACTCTAACTAGGTTTACATTTGAAGATGACTGTGCTGGAAACCAAATTGTCTCAGATTCTTCACAGAAAATACAAAAGACTCATGTAATATTTGTGTTAAATTTGTCATCTTTTGACTCTCCTGCCCAATCAGTATGGCAGATCAAAGACACTTATCACTAAGGGATTTTAGCAGCAAAATATTTTATAATTACTAGTGACTCCAAAATGAAAAGTGCATGGAGGCTGATAATTCTTTCTTGCTCTGACCTTTCAGACTTTCATATTTGTCTTCATTTCTTATCAGAAAACCAGTAAACATCTGGAGTGTTTTCAAAACATGAAATTTCTTTTTCCAGATCAAAGAAGTCAGATTCATAGATTTAAAAAAATGTTTTCTTTTCTCTCTTTCTGTGCCCAGTTTGACCTCAGCATCTTCCCATTGAAAAAATTTCAAAGTAAGGTCTCTCTATGAAAGTTTTAGTTTACCTGAAACAGTAAAGAGCACTTTGTCAGAAATGTCCTAAGTGTTTACTAAAACACCTGTGTAAAAGGGATAGTATCCTATAATTGTAGGTGAGACAGACACAATGATGTATCTGTGTGTCATGGTTTAACCCCAGTTAGCACCAACAGTCGCTTGGTCACTCCCCCCATGGTGTGATGGGGGAAAGAGTTGGAAGAGTAAAAGGGAGAAAACTCAGGGGCTGAGATAAAAACAGTTTAATGGGTAAAGCGAAAGCCACACCCACAAGCAAAGCAAACCAGGGAGTTCATTCCCTGCTTCCCATGGGCAGGCAGGTGTTCAGCCATCCCCAGGAAAGCAGGGCTCCACACATGTAATGGTTACTCGGGAAGACAAATGCCATCACTCCGAATGTTCCCCCATTCCTTCTTCTTTCCCCAGCTTTATATACTGAGCATGAGGTCATATGGTATGGAATATCCTTTTGGCCATTTTGAGGTTAGCTGTCCTGGCTGTGTCTCCTCCCAAGTTCTGGTTCTCAGTGACCAGCCTGCTCACTGGTGGGGTATGTAAGAAGCAGAAAAGGCATTGACTCTGTATAAGCCCTGCCCAGCAATAACTAAAACATCCCTGTGTTATCAACACTTGTTTCCAGCACACATCCAAAACATAACCCCATACTAGCTACTGTGAAGAAAATGAACTCTACCCCAATCAAAACCAGCACACTATGTTTAAAAGATGAAAATGAAAATTCAGAAGTCTGTGGTTTTTCTTTCTATACCTTACCTTGGGATACACATTAATGGTATTTTTTTAATACAATAAATATCTTCACAGGGAAGATTACAGGAAGCTAAGAAAATATCTCTTTTGTCTTTGTGTTAGCCATATCTCCCCCTTCTTTGTGTCCTTTGTTAATATGCATGACAAATTACAACTTCCTCTTTACCCCCACCCCACAAAAAAAACCCCTACTTTAGAAATCCATTCACGTTTGAACAGGAAGAATAATTTAAAGCATAGGAGAAAACCAGTTAGGTGAACTGAAACTTTCATAGTATAAAGATATTTCCAGAGTATATATATTTTTTAAAAAGTTTGCTAAGGCATTGTGGAGAAGAATAAAAAAATGGCTTCATTTTCCTTCAGAATATAGATCATATTGAATACTGCCATTCTTTAAAGACACAAACAGAAAGCAATTATGGGAAAGTAAAGTAAGTGTATGGCCAGAGCCAAATAGTTCACTGATCTGGACATTAAAAATATCTATGTGCACATAAGCTTGACAACTGATCAGGGGATATAATTGGCACACAACTCTCTGCATTTCAAGTACTATATAGCCATAGCTTCATCTCACTGACTCAAACGGCATTATTACATGAATACATCACTAACACTCAAGTGAAAGAACATTACTGATCCACATCATTTCTGTCCTTCATTACTCATTCTTAACCTAGGTCATTGAGGTGGCATGATTACAGAATATTATGGTTCTAGGTTGACCTGTGGTGGCTTTTATAAATTACTGGTCTGATTTTCTTAAGTTGATCGTTTGCTTTCTGCCTCCCCCCGCCCCCCCTTTTTTCTTTTTTTTTTTTTTTGTTTGAATTCTGTTTCCAACCTTATTTTATTTCAAATGCTTGGTTTTATCCAATTTTGTCATCATTGCAAACATTGTAGGTATTACAGAGACATACTGTATCTAAAAGGACAAGAAAAAACACCATTAAAAAAGAACCACTTCCCTTTGATCAGAAACTCATAGAAACCTGCTGACTTTCTTCAGACTTTATAGCTCTTTTAATTAACTTACTACTGGCTTTGCTATTATACAGAACTAAACCACTACAAGAATGTTAAGGCGATAATAAACATCTCATTTAAATCCACTAAAGAAAGAAAAAAGTAATTTACAGCAAGATCTCTGTCCTTAGTTTACCATTTTGTGTCAAACATTTGGAGAACATCTGGGAACTGACACAGTTTTTCTTAGGGCAGAAAGGAGTCCCTCTGGAGGAAGCAGGCTTACTTGTTGAATGAGATGAGAAATACCAGTTCTTTGCTGCCTTAATCTGTCTAAAAAGTTGGGATCAGTATCAGCTCACAATATTTCCTTCTTTTTCATTTCCTTCTTTTAGTAAATTCAAAGCCCAGTTTTAGAATTATAGCAACCTTCTACTTTTTTTATTGATTTCTCGGGTTTTTCAACGTTTAAAACTCAATGCACTGATGACTTTTAATCTATGGGTTTTCAAAAAGGAGGAAAATTTGGCTCAACTAAACTCCTTCTGACTGAAAAAAAAAATGGTATTACCTCTATCTATCGTACTGAGGAAAAAATGGTCTCATTATTTTTATTATAATCGAGTTTTGTGTTTACCTTTTGGCAAAGAAGAAGGGAGGATTTTAGAGAGGGTTTAGGAAAGAGCACTGAAAATAATCCAGAAATCTAGAAAGCCTGCTTTCCACAGAAAGGGAGTTAAGAAGTTCAATTAATTTCTTTTTTTAAAAGAGTAGTTTGAGAGATGATTTGATCGAGTGGTATCTCCATGAAGAAAAGATTGCTGGTGCTGTACAGATCATTCATCCACTGAACCAACGGCAAGAGGCTGAAACTAATCAAGTTTCAAATAGCAAGAAATGGGAATTTCTTGCTATGGTGGTACCAAAACACAAATGGAGGTGATAGAATCCAGGTTGCCTGATATCTATAAAATACTAAGAGATACAGTTCTCAAAATTATGCTCTAACTATGCGTCAGATTTTGCGGCCATGACGCAGGCAAGTAGACAACTAGAAGAGCCATTCATGTTCTGACAATACCTCCTACCAGAGGACTATCACTCCAATTCATTTTCTCATCTCACATAACATTTGAATTTAAACTGCACACTCAGAAGGAACTTGATAATCAAATATGACCTTTAAATGCATTAGATGTATTTTCCTTTCATAACTTCATTTTGATTTTTCAGTGGAATTTCTACACCTTGGCAGGCTAAATTAAGCTTAATATCCAATCCTTAAACACTGATTCGTAATGAGGAAGTCCTGTGGAGCACACTTAGACTTGGCTGCAGGTGCATACAGCACTGTCCCTCCCAAACTCTATCTTCCATTCATCCCAATCAAGGAGCGTTTAATTTCACACCACTTCACTTTGGCTGGCTAGTCTGCACCATGGAGCTTGGAAACACGCTGAATGCTCTAGTTAGGGCGTAGCCATTGCAATTAGAGAATGGAAAATTGCTGTGAAAGTGCACAAGCATACTTACACGGTGTCTGCTGTGTAGAAGAAACTGGGGACTTCTTGAAAAAGAGGTGTTTTCCACTGAGGAACAAAGATCCTTTTGGGACTGATCCTGCTGGATGCTGGCTACAAAGAGATGTCACTTCCGCATGCACTGGGCAGTGCCCCTTTGGGTAAACACCATGAGGGATCAGAAGGCAGCTTAGGACACAGTGTTGTTACACAGCTCTTTGAGAGCCTGAACTCCTCCAAGATTTTCTGTAAACCCATCTCTTGATTACGAGTCATGCTAATGCACCGAGGGGACAACAGCAATCCTGCTATGATTTGGGACTAGTCTCAGCTAACCAAAGTGGTTTCAATTTTGTATTGAATCAGTCCAAAGAGATCTGAAAAGACTTGCAACAAGATATGCCATGTCAATTCCAACAATGAATAAATCAGAGGTAATTGTGAGCTGTTTCTGGAAATTCTGTGCACAGGAAAAAAGAGCTAAATTAATCAAGTGCACTATTCATTGCGAAATTACTTTTTCAGACTTAATCATGAAGCATTGTACAAAGATGAACTCTCTGCTCTTAGACCTTCTTGTCCTTAATGCAAGCAGCTTTCCAGGAATGGGGTAGGGTGTTGCTTTACCCTCACTCTTCTGTCACCACCCTCAGTAGTCTCCCCGCAGAATCATTGTGCTTTCTGAAGCCATGTTAATAGCCTTCAATGTTGCTAGCCTAAAAGGACTGCTGCACTTGCAGTTTTCATCTCTTCCATGTGGCTTGTCATAGCTCCAAACTTCTTGCTGAGGAGAAGGATGAAATGAGTTAATCCAAGGTCCATTGTGAGACACACTGTTGGACTCTACTATTAAATTTATTCGGAGTTCTGTCTCTTGCTGCTTGTTGTTTCAAAAAAAAAGGTGAAATTGTGATGTTGATGGTTATTATGGGCTCTTGTCTGAACAACATGTTTTCCTGTTCAAAACTTAAAAGGAAGATAGCTGTTTTCAAAATCTGATGAGAGTACCATGATTATTTCACTCCAGCAGCTTCATTCCATTGAAACAATGATGAAACTGTCAAAACATTGGCTCAGAGTCCTTCTCTCTTGTATATGTTCACTCACAAAGAGTTTCATGCACAAGAGAATAAAGAAATGTGATTAACCAAGTGTCTTTGTGTGTGTAACCATTTACAGTCATGAGAAAAATAGAGAAAAAATAGATTCAATCCTGATGTTTGTAGGAGTTCTTTGTAGGAGTTTGGTATCATACTGGAAACTTGTTAATGTCTTCAGTTCTGTGGCTCTGGACTAATCCACCAGCTTTCAAATCCAAGTACTAACCTGTGCTTCCAAACTAGTATTGAAAGAATTGGCTATCTTCCTCCTTTTCATTTCAATGGGTCATTTGGTCTACGCAAACACGGTACAAACCCGAAACTTTTTAGCTTACAAATTTCTTAGGAAAAAGGCAGTCATACATGTCCTATTTTTGCATAGGCAGCTTGATTTGTACAATACTCCAGCATGCTTCATTGACTCTAATCCAGTTCATAGTCCATTGAGTATGAAATAAAACCAGAAGAAAATGGACATTTATTGTCACCTTTTCTCTTCAGGGGCCAATGGGGTATCCTAAATATCTCTGAAGAGCCAGTAATGCATTAAAAGGCCATTCATCACAAGCATGAAATCACTGAAGGCTTTACACAGAAGACTTTAGTACTGTATAGATTGTCTCTGCAGTATTTACTTCTTGCTCCTGATGATAAAAAAAAAGCATGGGAAAGACTGTGGATTTTAAGTGAGGAAAGCAAGAATGGAAAGGAGGAGCAGCAGGTTGCCTCTCCTGTAACACTTCATGTTTGGTCTTGGTGGCCCAGCCACGTGGGATCATGGGAGAGGATTCCAGAGTTGAAACTGTTTTGGCATGCTGAGAATGACAGGAATGTTCACTGGCTGTTAACACAGATTAAAAGTGGAGAGGAAAAAAAGAGCCTTTACTAAGAAGATGCAGCCAACAGGGAAGCCATTTCTATTCTATACACCTTGTTATTTAGAGCTTTGCATCCAACTTGCTTCTGGCAACTACAAAATGCATAACAAAATTAATAACAGTTCATTGCCACCAGCTGCTCACAAGAAACAGATGCAAATCTGGAGCTATTTAGTCAGCATTTCTTCCTTCCCAGTTGTACCTCGTCTTGAGCAGGGGATATTTGAATAATGAATTGTGCATTTGACCACGAAGTAAGACAGATATAAAATAAATTATTCTCCTTTACTACTGCATTTTACTAAGAAGTTAAGGTAAGCACAGGAGATTTAGGAGAAGCACATTTGTGAGGAAAATTCAGCTTTGGCTTCATTCAGATGGGACATTTCTTCTCAGTAGCATCCAGTGTGAGATACAGGCCTGCATGCACAGGGATGACAGTCCCTTGCCCTGCCATGAAGTGATTGCATTAGTCCTCCCTCTTGGGGATACTTCTTGATTTTCATGGAATCACGGGATCATGAAATTGTCAGAGTTGGAAGGGATCTCTAGAGATCATTTGGTCCAACTCCCCTGCTGAAGCAGGAACCCCTAGAGCACATTACTCAGGACTGCATCCAGGCGGGTCTTGAAGATCTCCAGAGAAGGGGATCCACGACCTCCCTGGGCAGCCTGTTCCAGTGCTCCGTCACCCTTATTGTAAAGAAGTTTTTTCTCGTATTTGAACGGAACTTCTTATGTTCCAGCTTGAGCCCGTAAATTTTATTACCTTCCTAAATATTTTCTTTTCTCTTTACATTGGAGAGACAATAACACACCCATACCTGGGGCCCCTTTGCCAAGTTTTCTCTCTAGGAATTCGTATTTGAAATGTTGTGGATTCTCTTGCCTGAAACATGGTGTAACCCTGGCATACTTCCACTGCAGAAATGCTTTCATGTTCCTAAAGGAAAATCATATGAGTTTCCAAGCCTATTAAAAACATGATTTATACATGTCATATAATTCAGGGTAAAAAAAATCCCCTTGCCCAAAAGCATGTAATTCTGTCTGAATGTAGAAGCCAACAAACAATGACTTTTCATTGACCATTGACCTTTGCATAAGGGTAGCCAAAACAGCTTGGTAAACTACGCTTTGGATAAACTCTTTGCAAGATTTTAGAACTCTCATATGACCAAACTGACAGAAAATTGATAGGTTATTCAGAATTGCATCTTAAGTGAAAAACAGGTTGGAAGCATTCGTAACTTAGAAGAGACTCATAAGCCCCAAAAGAGAAAAGATACACTGGCTTTGGTACATTTTTACTTCAAGTTAAGCAGTCGTATAGTGGCTAGAGCTACACCTGAAACTTATATTATACACACAAATAAACTTAAATAAAGTAATAACAGCAAAAATGACAGTAATACATTTAGCCTTATTTAAAGGGCCAGGGGATTGGAAAGAAATGTTTATGGCTGGAGATAAACATAGTCCAGGCAAAAGATTATGGTAATAAGGAAATATGAAACACAAAGATAGGAAAGAGTCATAAGTAGCATAACCAAAAGCTGCTTCTCTGCAGTCCCCCATCCCCTGGCTGGTCAAGGAGATGCCTGAGAAGGTGCAAGGTGCAGCAGGTTGTAATCATGGTGCTCCCACAAAGGAATCCCCTGAAGTTGAGCATAGGGTGCCTCATCCCCTACTCTGCCACCTGCTGTTATTCTTCAAGAAGGATATTGGGGGGTCCCCTTGGCCACTTGCTTCCATACAGCTTTTGGGAATTTTTAGTCAGGTTTGATATGTTTGAAATTGACCAAAAGGTTCAGACAGCATTTGGGAGGCAAGGGAGACACAGGCATGCAGGCAGTGATCAAATACGTCTAATTACCTTGGGAAAGCAGGTAAAAAACTAATACCCCAAGGAAGAATTTCATTAATAAGCTGCTTTTCTTTTATGTGCTCTGTGAGTATTTGAGCTTCTCAGTCTTGGTTAAATTTCAAGGGAGAAGGAGGAGCAGAGAGTTTCTCTTCTCTGAAGCCTGGTGAATTGAATGGATCCAGCCCCCTCTTTGCTGATGGAGGTGTTGAGCATGCCCATCTTCCATTAGATTTCAGAAACGGCTACATGTTTGTGCAAAAAGAAGACATTACTTTGCCTATTTTTTCTCTCTCTCTTTTTTTTATTCCCCCCCCCCC
>VXAK01026249.1:47708-102246 GCA_013399435.1 Arenaria interpres
TTTGCCCAGGAAATAAAAGTTATGTAGATCTGTGTATTCATGCACATTGCCTTCATTTGAGGGATAGATCTGTTGCTCAAACGTAGATATGTTTCTATGAGTTTTATAAAAAATCCATAGCTAGTAAAGTAAAAGTTGTGAAGGTCTAGACATTCACAAGATCATGTTAACAGTGACTCACATATCTTATTCTTTCATTATCTTGCTGCTTTCTTAAGAGACTCAACCCGACTCCTGCCAAGAAAGACACTTTTTCAAAATTTGCTAACGTTTGCATTTCAGAGGTTGATAACACCAGACATTTTTGAGAATCTCGTGGTTTAGTGGGCCAGAGACACCCTACTCCACTCTGGAATAATTATTTCAATAACTAGGAGACAGTGTCATGTCTAGCCAGTGTTATACTAGTCATGGTCAGATTTATCACTAAGAGATAAAAGGACACAAATTTGCCATGGACTAAAGCTACAAAAATACAGCAAAGTTATTGACTTTATGCTTAACATTAAGAAAATTCCTGTGCTGTTCCAACATTGCTATGGCTTTCAAGATCAGCCCTAACCAGCCTCTGCAACCTGCTCTGGGCTAGGTGTGTACTGGCGAGATCACAGAGCTGGGTCTTCCCTGTTTCTGGCCAGGGCTGAGTGATCAGGAAAGAATACCCTTTCCCTTTGAGTTTTTTTTTTTGCCTTTTCTTATGACCAGGCATAATCCTGTTTTCATGTTCTTCCCTTTTCTTTGGGCTGCAGTTCTGATTGACATTTCTATTGTAAAATTGAAGTATCAGAAACCTCATTTTATGTATCGGGCTGTTCCGTTCATTTACTGGATCCTTAAAACATGACAGATAGATACAACAGTCAATACATAGATAGACAGACAGACAGATTCACCCACTTTGTCATGAGATATGAAATGTACAAGATTTATAGCATTTTTCTTGTTATAGTCATGACTCTATATATGACAGTAAACTTAAAGGATGACAGATATGAGCATGGGTTATTTGGATGGCACAAGATTCCCATACCCTTTGTGTAATAGTATGACAAAGGTCGACCATGCTGCATTTGAAGTAGTTTTAGGTGTTTAGTTAGAATGTTAGAAATGCACAACACTTTTAACTACTACAGACACTTTTATAGTTGTGGGCTTTAATAGGTACAGACCTCTGATCCTCTACATAGTAATATCATACCTGCTTGAACATTAATTCTGCTCCTCACTGCAGTTTGGACAAGACAGTATGGTCAGGCTGATATTTAATTGGATTTTAAACATATCATTTGGCCACTCTAGATGACTTTTTCCATGAAAACTTATAAGAGAGGTTTAAACCATGAAACCTTTGAAAACCATAGATTTTGCAAATTATAATCTTATACAACCATATAAGGGCTATCTAAAAATGCAGCTCATGAATAAATCCCTACAGGAAACAGAAACAGTGGCCACTGAGTATGTTTGCACAGGATAGGATAGTTTTGGTGAAATGGCTTTCTGGGCTGGGGTATGCTGTGACGTATTACTAGCTGTTAACTCCCTTGCTTGATTATGACAGTTTTCATATCACTGCTGAACTCCTCTGAATGAGAAGATTTTAGGTAAACGCATAAATATTAGGATATCTTAGTATAATTCGTTTAAATAATCAATCAGCTAGTAGATAGCTCTATGTGTCTGCTGGAGTGGGATTCTCAGGATACATGTACTAGGAGGACAAGGCTTCTGTCTCATGTAGGCCTCAGTTTCATGCAGGTCTTGAGGCTGGTGCTCAGCACAACTACAACAGCAATGTCTCGACTCATGGAGAACTTTGATGCCCCTGGTCTTGCAAGTACCTAAGCACTTGAGGAGGCTTTTGGTGAATGCTGCTCTTAAATGCAGGGGCTTATATATTGAGATCACTATTAAGACAAAACTTTGTTGCTGATGTTTTAGCAACTAAGTACAAGAATATAAAATCATGGAGTACGAGTTCAAAAACATTTAGTTGAAATTAATGGAAAGGGTGGGCTTTGAATGAGTGGACCTGCATGAATATCAAGTAATAGAATTTCAAGAAGTGTACTATTAATTACTGAGCTATCTGAATGATGAATAATTATATCATTATAAATACCTGCTGGCCATTGCTTTGGCTTGGAGAAGTGTTGCTGCACGATGAAATATGCAAGCAGATCGAAACCCCGTTGCTTGCAGGGACATCATGTATAGATAGATGGGGACACAGAATACAGTTTTCTTTGCCATGATGGAGCAGTTTCAAACCCTCCAGCAGCCTATCATTAGGCTGGTGGAAACAAAAGCTTGAAAGACACCTGGTCCTCACCTACACTGTGTTGTAAAAGGCACAGCACTAACCGGGTGCCCTGCTCCTTCTCTGCCTCCTCAAAGCACCTATCCTCAGGGTGATGCCTGTCCCCAGGCATCTCTGAGGCAGCACTGCGGGCCAGCACAGTTGTTTGTTAGCACTAAGGTGGGGCTAGCAGACCCCAATCAACAGTTACTTGCTAAAAATGACAATTTCAGCCCTCTTTCGAAGGAAGGCAGCCAGGTTAACTCTTACCATGAAATGGGTGGTATCCATGCTTAGCATGGTGCACTGCCGTGACTATTTTGATTTAGCTTTCCCAGCCCTGAAAACACAGACAATGTCTGGTGGTGCAACAGCCATGCAAATTTCATGAGTAGGGAAACAGCAGATTTATGCATTTCGCACTGACACTGGGTTAGTGCATGCTCTCGCTTGAATTAAGGCCTGAGAGAGAGAGAGGTAGGAAATCCAGATGCAGCAAAACAAAGAAGGAGCAAGCCTAAATTGACTAGAAACTGGCATTTTCTGAATGATATGGAATAAAAAGATCTTATCACACCTTTTCTGGTGACATAAGGCGCATAATTACAAACTCCATAGGGTACTTCTCTGTGGCGTATCACCCCTAGTACTATAATTGGGAGTGCTCCAGGGAACGCCTGTGCCTGCACGTCCCTGAGGTCATTTGGGTTCACATGCATGAGCCCCCATCTTCTTTCTAGACTTGACTCCACACAGTAGCAGATCTGGCTTTCTTCAGCTCATTTGGTGATTAATGGTGGTGTGGCAGAGTGATTTACTTAGTCAAACTCATTAAAAAATAAAACACTCTGTGAGAGCAAGCTACTACATAGTATAGCATGTCTATGAATATGCACCATGACCAGGGAGTATATTAATGTAGTTATCTCATTATGGTAATATTTTTTCTCTTGTTTACTGATTGGTGTTTAAATTTGTGTGAAATTTACAAGGACCTTTATCTAAGTGCTCATAATACCCTTCCTAAAAGTTTCAGATAACAAAAAAAAGAAAAGAGAAACCAGCCGTTGCCAGGGCAGAATCGCAGAATCACATGAGGTTGGAAGGGACCTCTGGAGATCATCTAGTCCAACGCCCCTGCCAGAGCAGGTCCACCTAGAGCAGGTTGCACAGGAACTTGTCCAGGCAGGTTTTGAATGTCTCCAGAGAAGGAGACTCCACCACCTCTCTGGGCAGCCTCTTCCAGGGCTCTGCTACCCTCAAAGTAAAGAAGTTCCTCTTCATGTTTAGGTGGAACTTCTTATGTGCAAGTTTGTGCCCATTTCCTCTTGTCCTATCCCTGGGCACTGAATGATGCACTGAAAAAAGACTGGCCCCATCTTCTTGACACCCATCCATTAAGTATTTATAGGCATTGATCAGAACCCCCCTCAGCCTCCTCTTCTCCAGACTAAAAAGACCCAAGTCCCTCAGCCTCTCCTCATAAGGGAGATACTCCAGGCCCCTCATCATCTTCATAGCCCTTTGCTGTACCCTCTCCAGCAGTTGCCTGTCCTTCTTGAAATGGGGAGCCCAGAACTGGACACAGTACTCCAGATGGGGCCTCACCAGGGTGGAGCAGAGGGGCAGGATAACCTCTCTTGACATGCTGGCCACATTCTTCTTGATGCACCCCAAGATGCCATTGGCCTTCTTGGCCACAAGGGCACATTTCTGGCTCATGGTCATCTTGTTGTCCACCAGGACTCCTAGGTCTTTCTCCTCAGAGGTGCTCTCCAGAATTGTTCCTTCTATTTTACAGATGAGCGGAGGATTGATTGGGCACCTTGCTTGAGGCCAGACATCAGTGCTATGGCTGTGAGTTGTTGTAACAGAGGCCTTGTGAATTCCTATCCAATGCACCCCCATCCTAGACAGCCGGCAATAGTGTACAAATGTATACAGCATTTCCAAATATCATCCAGGGCAGTGCGTGTGCACAGGAATAGCACTACAGAGCCTGTGGAGATACCGGTGAGAAAAACAGATTTAGAAAAAAGAAAACCCTTTGCTTTTTGTATTTTTCATTTTTATAAGTCAGGGTTTATTTGTTTTCTTTTCTTCTAAGTTTGTGTTTTCCCTGGAGTACCGTCTTTTCATCTTTTCTCTCTGCAACAGAACATGTAGTTTTCAATAGTCTCCAGCATGCAGTTCCATCAATAAATGTTTTTACTCTCGATGACTGAAAAGCGTCTAACAGCAACCCATCGATCCTGTTTGTGCATGAGAAACTTCAGAATACTGATCTTTCCAGGCACAAGTAGTTATTATGAAAAGTAAATAGTTCTCCTAATTTGGCCTTAGCTTTTTGTAGCATCTGTGCCCAGTTACAACCTCTGGTAAAATATTGGGATCTAGATATTAAAACCTAATGATCTAGGGGAGATTTAGAAAGGAGGCTGATGAGATGCTTACAGGCTTTATTCTTATACCCAGACTGCAGAAACACCGTAAAGAGTCAGCAGCTTTTAGCCCTTCTTTCCAATGCTGCCTTTGGTATTCCTGTCAGAGAAATGCTATTTAGTATTTCTCTTCTCTTACATGTTTCATTTATTTGCCAGCATTTTTAGTCATGCAAGTCTTGTTGATACCTGTGAGAGAAGAACAATTTGAAGACTGGTGCAAAAGCTAGTTGTAAATGACATTTACGCTTTCCGTTAGGCTGCTTTTAATTCTGTCAATAAACGTCAGTTATGGAGGAAGATAGCATGCTTTACAAAATATATAAGAAGAGCTGCATCAAGGTTACACCCTACTGTGCTGTTCAACCAGTGAGGCGTATTGTCAGTAGGGGCTGCTACCTATGGAAACGGGTTGAGCTCCTCAGAAAAAGCAGAAATTATGTGCTGCAAAGCTGTAGGAATGAGTGCTTCCTTCTATTTTTGCTGTCTCTGGGGCCTTTGTGCATACTCCAAAATACAGTTATAATAATAAGTAACTTGAGTCCCAGTACGCCTCACAGAGAAGCGTAATGAAGCTGGCTGTTTAAAAGCTCATCTGGACTTTAATTAGCTCTGTCGCAGAGCCAAGCACACCCTGCCCCAGGAAGGCACACCCCTGTTGACGTTTGGAGAACACAGCTTCCCACCCCTATGGCTGCTGGTCTGGGGGCAACTTGCTTACTCATCCCCCCATACAGATGTCTTGCTGACATGTCTGATCTCCCCAGGGCAGCACTGTGGCAGCCCAAGGGGGGACTGCACCAAAGGTGGTACTGAGGAGGGCAGCACAGAGCTCCTCGGGAGCATGGTCAAGGTGTTCTCCCACCTCCTCTGACTTGGCAGCTGAACACTGGGCACATCTTTTTCTTAAGTTTCGGGGAACAACTTCCAAAGGTCTTTGGACTGAAAGAAACAAACACCTGTAGAGGTCTCTCTTCACTTGGTCAGAGGAGATTTATCTGTGCTCCTCCAAAGCAGTTGCCTAGAGAGCGTGCTCTGTGCTCCTCGCCAGCAAAAGCAAGAACAGTGATAAAGCTTTCAGAAATATAATTTTGCAGGTTGAGTTAATTCATACAGAATCCTTACTATTCAATTTCTTCTGCCATTTTTGGAGTGATAAATTCACAACATACAGCATTAATCGTCAGGCAGCTACATCTAAACCATGTAATAGCTAGATGCTCTAACGGGAATTGACAGCTGACATGTACCGAAAGTGTTACTTACCATGGCCTGAAATTGAGGGAATTATGCGACAAAATTAAATGCTTGCATGCTTCCAGGCAGCAGCTCCAATTTTAGTAAGGAACAAAACAATACAATTACTGCACAAAGATTTACTGTAGGAAAGTCTGATTAGGATTTTATACTTACAATATACCACTGCAGACTATGTCACCAGGTATGCACATAAACACATTCATCTTGATGGATGTCACAACTTGCTTAACACAACCAATAACACAATGCCTTACAGCAGCAGTATCTTTGGGAAAAAAAACAACCCAACCCACAACCACCCAGTTTCCTTATTCTTTTAACAGACAGCCATTTAAAAATACTTCTTTGTAAAATTAATTTTATTTAAATATACAGGTTTCACTTAAGATTTTTCTTTAATTATAAAGATTTTGAAGGCAATTTTATCAGTCTAATTTGGTAGCTTTGATTTTTACCTTGTCTTTTTTTTTAACCCTGTAAAGGCATTAATTTTTCAATTTCTACAACAGAATCTGCAGCAATCCTGTGCTCTGTTGCATGACAAGTCTATTTTTTAAGTAAAAATGATCTGCTTCTTTAAAAGAGATTCCCGTAGGTGGACTCCCCAGTAACTGAGCTGAGAAAGTGGAGGAATTCAATATATATCAATCTGTTTTTCTTTCCAAAATGCCAGGTTAGCAAGGATCAGGTGGTGGTATAATGCATTATGCAAACTCAAAATATCTTTCCAGCAGGGGGATGTAGAATTCCAGGTTTTTATGTGTTGCAAGACTGGTAGGACAATTATTTTGCTGTGCCACGAACACCAGAATGGGTCTATTTTAAAGAAGAACAAAGTAAGAGCAAAAACCAAGCAAGCTAGTCTGGAGGATTCCCAAATCTGATCAATTGTTAAATTGCTTCTCTGACTGTTATCTGAACAAATGATGATCATGAACACTTTTGAATCATTTGCCAGATCACTACCTGGGAAATGACCAGGCAAGTTTTCCTGAATCTATTCAGATTAAACTATGGATAAAAAGTGACACAGAATATGGATAATTTCGAAATTATTTAGCCAGTATGTGGCTGGCTGAAAACAATGCAAACTGAATCTGGCATTGCTCTGGATCATGTTTTTTCCCTGGTGCAAATCAAGTCAAAAATAAGGTAATGTTAAAAAAAAAAAAAAGTTGAGTAGGCACCCTAGAGCCTTTAGATCAACAAACATAATTTCCCTTGTTAAAGTAGTTCAACACCAATCACAGGAGGAAACCTGAACCCAGTCCAAAGAAAAGAATTTTCCTTGGATTTTGATAGACGAATTGAACACTATCACCTTGCTAATGTTAGACTACTCCTGTGAAGCCAGTCTGGATCCCCTGTCTCCAAGAGGGCTATAGCATTCCACCTCCTCAAGAAACTGCAGCTATGTCAGGGCAATGGCACTCTCCTGTCTGCTCTTCCATTCTGGTGAGAGAGATGAAGGCTGGCTTTTTTAGAGCAGAGGACCTAATTCTGATTAATACAATTAGGACGTCAGCTAGAGCAGTTCAAGGCAGGTGGGATTTGAGCCAAGGGCTATCCCAACAAACTGTGAGTGGGAGCTCCTGATCTACTGCCTATGAAGGACCTGAACTTCAGCTAAGGTAACAAATGTCTTCTATTCACCAGCCTTTGTTTGTCCATCCCTGGCTGGTGTAAACCAACAGTATTACATTGAATTACACAGGCTTCAAGAGTACACACCTGTGAAGCTGGCATCTGTCCAGAGCAGGGACTGTAGGTGCAGCCTTTTGAATCCTTTTTATTTCCACCTGAGCCACAAACCTGGAAGAGAAATAGACTGGGTTAATTCTTCTTAAACTCCCAGTTCCCAGACTGAATTCTCTCTTCCACACATTTTCCTCTATCCACTCCCTCAACCTATCACATTTCCTTCTTCACCCTGGTGCATGAAAAGATGCTTTTGCAGCATGCAAGTTGGAATTTGTCCTTTTGCTTGAAAGCTGCTTACCATTCTCATTGTATGTCAATTGAGGAAGGAAACATTTCCTATTTAATCATAGAAAATTGCATTCAGAGATACAGAATCATCACACAAAACAAAGTGGCTGGTTAAGCCAATTAAGAGATTCTAAATTAAAAAAAGAAACAAGCTGTTGTCAATATACCAATGTCAATTCTCACCAGAGCTTTGAGTTATCCAATAATAAGGCTCTTTTAGGGGTCTTGTCCTCTTTCCATTGAAGTCAATGGCAGAACTCCCAATGATAACAGGAGGAACAGAAGCTAGTTAATAATCTGCAAGCTGCTGGTTCAGTAAGAGTCATAGTAATTACGCAGATGGCCATATAAAGAAGTTCAGCTGAAAGTCATCTTGTGTTTAAAAAAAATAAAATTAAATATGGAAGAGAAATTCTGTTGAAATAGAAAATTACTGAAGGCTTAGATTTCAGAGATCGAAGGTGATAAATCATTTGACATTATGAAATGTGGTGGTCAAATTGTAACAGAATTACATAACGGGTATCAAGATGGGCATAAAGAACAGGTCTGTATGAAATTATACCTTTATTGTGGTATTATGATAGAATCTTACAGGTTTAATTACATGCTGAGTTTCGCACTGTTGGAAGCAACTGATTTCAGTAGGGCTGTGAAGAGTATAAATTAGCGTATTACTAATTCAGATTTGTGTTCCTTGAAATAGAGAGCTGAGCTCAAAAGAAGAGGAGTAAAAGGAGGCAAGTGTGTGTAGATCTTTGGGCAAGAAGGACCCATTTTAAATTGCTGCAGGGGAACTTCAAGTTAAATTGGGAAATAGTTTGTCTCCAGAAATTGTGAAATCTTTATTAGTAGCGGTCTTTAAGACCAGGAGTTAAATAAACATTTTTCAGGAACGTCAGAAGAAGATGTAGATCCTGACTCGAGAAGGGAAGGCATAGTAGAGGTTCTCCTGAAATCCCTTCCAGACATCTTCTCTATGATTTTCCCCCAAACCAAACTAATGATTTCCTCTAATCTATAAGTCACATCATTTTACTCACTACTGCTGTACAGAATGTAGTCACTCCTATTTAGCTTCTGGTTTGGTTTTAAAAGCATCATAAAATAAAGATTCCCTTCATCACATTTATTACAGCAATGCCTAATGACCAACGAAGTATGGAGCCACTGCACTAAGTGTTATACTCGACATGCATTAAAGGATCAGCGTCTCTGAGGCTTTTGGACTAAAAAGCCTTTGGTAGTTTGCTTGAGCAGTGAATCACCCTCATGCCACATAGTCTATGCAATGTCTTTCTGCTTCATTTGGAGAACTCTGTTGCACTTCCTCTGAAAGTACTTACACTGTAATAAAATCAGTGCTTTTGGTCAATGATGCAGGTTTGACTCTGTTCCCTGAGCATATCCCACTGGAACTGAGATGCCTATGTTGAGATGTTCCTTACTTCTTCTCTAGATGAAAGGAAAGGGGCGGGGGGAGGAACACCTTCAGGTGATGATTTGAAGGTTATGAGGTCTGTGTTGCCTTGCAGAGGTGATTCCCTGCTGAGTATTGTAGGGGAATTCAGATGTTAAAAACCCTTACCTAGGAATTTCAACCTAGTGTTAGGTTTTTAGATAGATTTGGTCTTTAAATTTCCACTGTAAGATGTTTTCTCTGTTTCTTCAATAGGTTCTATGGCTTCTTTCTCCACAGGTGGTGTTTCTGTTCTCAATCTTTTATTAGCAATGTCAAGAGCAGACCTTGTTTTTACCATGTCTGTCACAAAGACCCTACCAACAGATGTTTCTGCAGTAACTATCTTGAATCATCATCCTTCCACTCACTGCCATTTACATTCATTCTTTGCACATGCTTTTTGGGTCTGGTAAAATTAACCAGCAGGCTGGGGCATGAACATTTTACCACCATGCATGTGTAAGATGCTAAGAAGAGATTTTACTGCCAATGGGACCTTATTCCCATGTTAGTGTCAGCAACGTGCCATCAATTAGGCATTTTCTTAGTCTATTAAAAAGCTCTGTTGGTGTTCTACTATTGTGTTGATATTCAGAGTTTGCTTTGAAGGACTGGGCTCACTATGAGAGACAGTTCACATCTAGTCCAGGACCTCTATCAAATTTGATTCTGTATTCAGATCTTTCCTTTTAACATTCTTCCTCTAATGTTTCGAAGGAGGGTTCCCAATCTAGGCTCACCTTTTCTGAAATGACCCATTTTCCCTCTTGTGGTACAATACAGTGAAACTCATTGCACAAATTCACAGAAATTAGTCTGCCATGAACTGTGAGAGTGTGGCAACAAAGGGCACGGACTCCGCCAAGTGGTGAAACGAAGATGAAGACCTTTAATGTTTCATTTTTACAGCATATATAGTTTCTATCCTTTGATCACGTGCCTAGGCTACCCAATCATTACTGTCTACTTCAATACACTGTTGTCTGCTTTTCTGCCTTGTTATCTGTTTACGCACTGCCTTGCTAGATTTCACACCACACAAATAATACCATATAAAGACATTGTTTTACTGTTCCCAAGGCTTCCTTCCCATCAATGCAAGAACACCTGCCGAGCTCTCGCTCAGCAGCGCATCTCCAACTTCCTCATTCTCCACATGAGGGAACTATTTAATCTTATTATTTGGTCTACTTCCTACTGGTATGAATTTGTGGAGTACAAGACCTGCAAGTGAAAAAATCCGGAGAAGTGCTTGGAAACCCTGGTGTTGACCATTTGCCACAGCAGTTGAAAGAGAGAACTGTGAAACATCATGGCCTCAAAGAAGATAAAATCAAACCTCTACTGGAAGAGAGGTAGTGGGAGCAAAATACTCACAGCAGATCAGTTGGTTTTAATAAATACCAGCAGAATTTTAGTATGCTTCTGTTACTACTGGTGGTCATCCCGTCAAAGCTTGGCCAATGAAGCCTGTGTGATATGGTTTCACTGCTCTTAATGCCTGAGCTTGCAGTAAAGATAATGTAGTAATACCTATCCATGCTGGAATCACACCATCACATGCACCATAGAACCTTCTAATGATAAAGATAACGAGCCATCGAAATTGAGCGGCTGGAAATTGTGAAGCCTGTTTTGTTGAAGGTCTTTAAATGGAAGCTAAATAAAAAGCTTTCTGGAATGAAGTAGTTACAGATGATCTTGCCTTTGGGCAGATAGACAAAGTAATTGACCTCTTGTCCTGGCCAGTAACATTTTTTTACTTTATAATCTTGCATTTTCATTGGGTAACAAACCTTGCTAATCTGTTTTTCTGAGGCTCTTATGCTGCCTCAGTGCAATGTTGATGCATCAATCTTCACAGTCACATCTGAGCTTTAGTAATGCCTTCTATTAGGTTTGCTTGCAAAATTCATTTCTAAAATGACATTATTCTAAGATTGCTCTGAATGTAGCAAGTCACCTCTGTTCTTGATGCTAGGTTTTGTAGATCTTTGGCTATCCTTTCATCCAGAGAGAGTTTAAAAATATGAAAAGCTATTGTCAAGGATGGCAGCTCCACACTTTTTGAATTTAATAGGGGAAATGTATCTCTACTGTACAGAATTTTGCAGGCTGGTTAGGTGTGTGGACTGCATGTAAAGAATTCACTACCTTTCAAATCCTGCATATCTTTCTCTCCAACTTACCTACAGAATTTTCCTGGTGGCTTCATTTGGTTTTGTAACAGCAATGGAAGTTAAAACTATCATTAGAGTATGACTCTACCAGATTTAGCTTTACCAAGTTCCAAAGCAATTGTTCAACTCGGTCTCTGATTGTTATTATAATTAATTAAAATGTTATTTGGTTGGCAGTCTGGAAAATGGTTCTATAGAACAATTCAGACAGAATAGATCCACACTTTCTTCCTGGACTCTGCTTTCTTTGGGTGTAGTGATCCATACATAGACCTTCACGTAGCAGCGAATTTCTGCTGATTTCCTTGGGAAGAGTGGCAAGTCTGAGAACATTTTTTGATGATGTCTTTGAAATACGTTCCATGCGAATAGACAGGGTTTGTCTGCATTGTGCCCTGCTCAAGGTAATGAGATCCAGGGCCGTCCTATGCATTTCTTTCTGTGACAGTATATATTCTGCTTAGCCAAACAAGTCTGAATTTACGCCTCGTTATGTCTTCTTATTAGGCAAGATGTTCATTATATTATATGATTTAGATATAGCCCCTGAATAGGGAGAATGTATTCCTATCTCAGACTTGCTCTTTCCTTGGGCATTTTGAATAACTGTTAATATACAAATTTAAAATTTAAGTTAATATGGTATTTAGAATGTAACACTCCTTTGTGTTTTAACCTGTCATTATGTCTGATTATTCCACTACATTATAAGCTTACTCAGAGTAGAAGAGAAAAACATCTTGTCTTCCTGACAAGAAAGGAAAAGAAAATGATTACACAAAAGAGATAGTGGGTCCCATTCTGCCTCTGTTGCGCTCTATTTGCATCACAGTTATTCCAAGCATTTCGGTAAAGTTATTCTGAATTTGCATCTGTGTCACTAAGGGCAGAATTTGGCCCACACTGTGTAAAGGCTGCATCTGGTTGTTATAGCAACGGGAGTTCTAAAAATTGTGGAAGAAAAGAACACTAGATTGTTGTGATAAATGATGCATTAAAAGTGACTGCTTTCTTGTAGTTTCATGGTTTTAATTGATGCCTTTCTATGCAGAATACATTTTTATTGATGGATGCAATTAGCCAAGATGCTGCTGTAGCGACTTTAACATTCCAGTGGCCAGATATCACACAGAAGGTGACCGGGTTAGATTTTATAGCAATGTGAGTGATTGGTTAGCTTAAACTTATATGACAAACTTACGTTCTGTGCATTCCAACTGACTTCTGCACCAGCTGTCACGCAGCAGCAGGAATCAACCGAAAGCTAATGTTATCACAGTGACAAGAAGGAAATCATATTTTTAACATCTGAAGCATTCTATATTCTGAAACAGGCTTGTGAGGGGTGGGGGGGGCAAGTTTCTGTGAGTTCCTTTACTTGTTTCTTTCAATATCCTTGCCTAGAAATATAACATCCATAATGCTTCCTGATAGTCTTTCTGCTCTGCGCTGGGCCGAATTTTAAGGTCTGTAAATTTATCCTGCTCAGCCCTCTGAGTTTACAAATCATGAAGTTGGATTTGCTTGACTCTTCCTGGAATCTCTGCTAAGGCACATGGAAAATAAGGAGGTGATTTGAGACAGCCAACATGGCTTCACCAAGGGCAAATCGTGCCTGACAAATTTGGTGGCCTTTTACGATACTGTCACAGACTTGGTGGACAAGGGCAGAGCAACAGATGTCATCTACATGGACTTATGCAAAGCATTTGACCTGTCCCACATGATATCCTGGTCTCAAAATGGGAAACTCATGGATTAGATGCATGGACCACTTGGCAGATAAGGAACTGGCTGGATGGCCACACTCAAAGGGTTGTGGTCTACGGCTCAATGTCCAGTTGGTGACCAGTGACGAGTGGTGTTGCTCAGGTGTCAGTACTGGGACCAGTGCTGTTCAACATCTTTGTTGGAGACAGGAACAGTGGGATAGAGTACACCCTCAGCAAGTTTGCCGATGACACTAAGCTTGGTGGCACAGTCGACATGCCCACGGAGCGAAGGGATGCAATCCAGAGGGACCTGGACAGGCTCAAGAGGTGGGCTTGTGCAAATCGCATGAAGTTCAACCAAGCCAAGTGCAGGGTCCTGCACCTGGGATGTGGCAATACCAGGCACAAATTCAGTTTGGGCAGAGAATGGCTGGAGAGCAGACCTGAGGAGAAGGACTTGGGGGTGTTGGTGGATGAGAAGCTCAACATGAGCTGGCAACGTGCACTGGCAGCCCAGAAAACCAACCACATCCTGGGCTGCATCAAGAGAAGTGTGGCCAGCAGGTTGCAGGAAGTGATTCTACCCTTCTACTCTGCGCTTGTGAGACCCCACCTGGAGTACTGTGTCCAGCTTTGGAGTCCCCAACACAGGTAGGACATGGATCTGTTGGAACGGGTCCAGCAGAGGGCCATGAAGATGATCAGAGGGATGGAGCACCTCTCCTATGAAGACAGACTGAGGGAGCTGGGGTTGTTCAGCCTGGAGAAGAGAAGGCTTTGGGGAGACCTCATAGCAGCCTACCGATATCTGAAGGGAGTTTGCAGGAGAGCTGGAGAGGGACTCTTTGTGTAGTGTAGTGACAGAATAGAAAGAAATTCTTTCCTGTGGGGGTGGTGAGGCACTGGAACAGGTTGCCCAGGGAACCAGGGAAGTTATGGATGTCCCATCCCTGGAAGTGTTTAAGGCCAGGCTGGATGGGGCTTTGAGCAACCTGGTCTAGTGGGAGGTGTCCCTACCCATGGCAGAGGGGTTGGAACTCGATGATCTTTAAGGTCACTTCCAACTCTAACCATTCTATGATTCTATGATTTGCTCCACCAGCCCCTCCCTGACAAATTAGCCTGTTCCTTGGGAGGAGAGACCCGACCCACATCATCCTGGAGAGTTATGGGTGGCACCAATTAAAAAACAACCATAGAAATGAAACACTGGGAGGCTAAGGCGGCAGTGGAATAAAGGTGAATTCAAGTTCTAGTGATACAGCATATTATTATGCATATGAAATAGGATGCACTTCTCTTCCAGTTTACAGGCGTCAAAGTTCAGATGTCTGCATATGGGTGTCAACATGTGCTTCTAGATTAGCCAATGCTGCCCAAGTCAATGGTGTGGGACTTCTTTACCCAAATGTGTCACCTGCTGCCATGTGAGATGTACTGCAGTATCAAAGATGTCTAGGATTTCTGGGAGGTTCATTTTTGAAGCAGTAGCTGGATATACCTAATATGGCACCAATATTTAAGCAACTGAATCTTTTCATCATCTAGACTGAACAATTACATAGCTCAGATATTCAGCTGACACCAATGCTAGTCTCGCTTAAACTATATTAATCTGTTGTCCATTGACTCTAACAAGAGCTTAAACCCCAACTCACACGTAGATACCTATACTATAGGCACTGTACTGTCTAAAACTTACCATCAATTTTGTACTTGATTACTGTTTTCCAGCCATATGGAACAAAGGGGTTTGGGTATTTTTTGCTTTTGGTTAATTTCCCATTAGCTCAATTGAAATCAGAATAAAATTTCTACTAATTTCAGAGGGGAGAGAAGACTGAATGCATGTGATTTAGAAATGTAGCTCATTAATGATATCACCTGGGTGACTGTGGTTCCCTGTCTTCATAGTCTTGTTTTGTTTAAGCTATTTAAACATAAAGTCTCTAAATGGTCTCTAGACTCTTTCCATTGTCATTGGAGGGAAAGAGAGGCACCACAAGGTATCATTCGCATTACTAGCTAGTGAGCCTCACTCATGAGACTCATCAGACATTGTTTATGTCCAGAATAGCTTCTAGGTGACCAGAGTTAGATGAGATTAATTGCCCCTAATGATTGCAAACAACTGGTATAACTGCTATTTGGGTGCCTCAGTAACACTAGTCTGTAGTGGGAGGGGATGAGATTCTCCACGTTTATACCTGGAGAAACAACTTTAAAATATTGATGGAAATTTCTATTGAGAGATTTTATCACAGATATATAAACGTGGAAATTAATTGATAAGTTTTCAGATAAAATCACTGCTTAGATTGGAACGATTAGAAAAGGGACATGAACATTCTGTGAGGCTTGATTTGGTTCTGTCATAGCGTCCTGCAGTGAGTGTGATCAGCAAGTGATCAGCAAATCTCAGGATATATATATATATATCAACACACACACACACAAAAATAGTTACTGAGACTCAAATTAAGCAGGATACTTGAGAATACAGATTGTTTTTTACTGGAATTTCTCCTGTGCTAGATATTAGGCACTTGCTAATCAATGCCTAGATTGCTACAAACTATAATTTGCAGCATTATCCATAATGTTGTTCTGTTTTTCAATTTCTCTACTTACCTCATTCCCTGGAGGTCATTCATAGCAAAACATTGCTGAAATAAAAAGAAAGTTAACTCTAGTAAATTCTCGGTGCACCTCAAGCACTGTATTGAAGAAAGTTTCTTCTTGGAAGCCAGGAATCGAACATCCCTCAAAAGGTTATCACGTCTGTGGCCAAGCTCTGGGGATTAGTGGGTAAAGTTGCCATTCTGCCTGTGCCCTTGCTCTGCAAGAAATTACTGTCCTGTTGGAGGAACTACAGCAACCGGCATGTTCTGACTCCTCGGCTCCTGCGGTTCCTCGGTGCGGTTATGGGAAAGTAGCCTGTGCACCACCTCCTCCTATCATACCATGGTCTGTACACCAAGCCCAGCTGGGGCAAAAATGGCTGGGAAAACCTCAACAGCTCAGGTGGGCATGTGAGTGTGACCAGCACATGGGAGTCAGAGCACCAGAAACATGTTGTTAATAAATCAACCAACAACTTTGAGTTAAGCTGTCAGATCTGAGCAGATTTGTTAGGGTTTTTTTGGGTTTTTTAGTTTTGTTTTGCTTTTGGTTTGTTTGTTTTTTGGTTTTTTTCCCTGAGACAATGTGTGCACACGCACATACTCAGAGAAATAACTCATATCTTAGAGGGCAACAAAAATGAAAACTACTTTCCAGGGAAAATACTACTGGCTGAGGGCTGCTATAGGATTAACATTTATAGCTCTTAAGTAGTGACAGTACTTTCTGTGCTGTAGAATAGTGAAGGTAAAATGTAATTCCTGCTCCGATTATGTTGCTGGGAAGAAAATACATAAATCCGCAGCTTTAATGAAAAGTAAAAGCAGAAGTGGTTACGGTCAGAAAAAGACCTACAGGGTCTTTTTTATTTATTCTGGTCAAACTATAGGATGTAGATTGAAGAAGTTATCTCACAGGATGCTAGCACTGGCCTTGACTACACTAAAGCTGCTTTCAGATTTGCAGAGGAGGTGATGACTTAGCCTATTTTTAACCCACGGAACTCCAAAATAGGATGAAATTAAACAAAACCCAGAGAGCATACATTAAGGAACAGAACCGACTGCTGCACAATTCTCCTGTTCTCACATTCAATTGCACACATTCTGACAAAATATGAGCTAGTGTATTTACTTACCGATGTTACTGGGAAGCTGCAAATGTAGTTCAAGAGAGGAGAGACAGAAAAATGAGCAAGATTGGACTTAGCTAAAACAGCAACCTGTGAGCCCCTCAGCAGCAGCAGTTTAGCTGAAGTTTTGTTTTTCAAGGATCTTTGGTCTGAACACAACAAGGAACAGGTAGTTTGGAGTAGTTAGAAAAGTCATAATGTTCCCTCCTCCTCTGGCAAACTGTCAGAAAGGAAAAATGGACCTGGAATGGAGAGGGAACATCAACCTTTCTTATGTTCTCTCCATAATGAGAGGCATTGACTGGGGCAGGAGCATGTAGTACTGCCCTGGCACGCAGAGCAATTGTCTGAGCTGGTGAAGATCCCTCTGTTGGGAGCATGGAGACAATTTCATTTGTCAAATTGCGTAGAAAAGAATAAAAAGAATATACACTATTTCCTTTTATGTTTGCAGAGTTGTTAAAAATTCATGGCCCCATTCTCCAAGAAATTTATCAGGCATGAACTGAATGAACTGAAAAGTGTGTTTTACATTGCACATGTACATCTGGAGGGGAGTTGGAAAGTGGTCATAACTCATGAATTAAAACTAACTTTGGTGTGACCAGCATACTATAATGCTGCATCCATCTCCATGGAATTATATGTGAAGATTAAGCAACTAGAACAGCCTTTTTAAAAGCCCTTGCTGTCCCCTGAGGGATGTTGTCAACAAAGATCAGGTTTAGCTGACTTGTTGCTTCACAGGTTGGGTTAGAGCTACAGACCAGACTGGCGATTTGAGGATGAGAGATGTGGTATACTTATTTATTTTTCTTCATCTGTGGTCTGCAAAAACACAAAAATAAGAAATGAACCCTGATGATTAATGAGATCCTCAAAGGATGTCCACTTACACCTGCTAACGGATTTTGTGTCTCTGGAATGAAAGTGCTTGAGCAAGAACAAAGCAGCATGATGACAGATGCTGATGTAACTTTCTTTTCCTTGCTTTATTTTGATACAGAAATCAGGATATCACTGGCACATGAAAAGGTACTTTCCGTAAGGAAATATATTGTGGCCATTTAGCAAAGTTAATCGTTGAAACTGTTAAAATACATAAAAGCAGACCATGAAATATATTAAATTTGTGCCATTTCAAATTATATTTAAATTTCAAGAGGACATAATGGGACCAAATATTTTGCTGCCAAAAATAATAAGAATATCAAGTGTTACTAAAATAGCTGAAAATGTGTATATGTTACTAAGTTATGCCTTCTCCAGTAAATTTTGTTCAACGAAAATATTATGAGCATTAAATATTGAAAATGTCAAATTACATAAAACCCCAAGATTGATACTTTTGAAAATAAATATAGAAGCAAAAATTATTTCGAAAATTGATAAGTAGTAAGAGGTTTCTTTCAGTTATTGCTGTGAAAACATTGAATCTAATAATTAATTTTGCTGTTTCTTAGTTACCAATGACATAATAATCACAAAATTGTTTGGAATTTGATGGCTCCTTTGTTTACTTTTGACTATATTTTTTATTTATGTTTTCATAGATTCATAGAATAGCTTGAGTTGGAATGGACCTTTAAAGGTCATCGAGTCCCACTCCCCTGCAATGAGCAGGGTTATCTTCAACTAGATCAGGTTGCTCAGAGCTCCGTCCAACCTGACCTTGAATGTTTCCAGGGATGGAGCATCTACCACCTCTTTTTGCAACCTGTTCCAGTATTTCACCACTCTCACAGTAAAGAATTTCTTCCTAATATCTAGTCTAAATCTACCCTCTTTTAGTTTAAAGAAGTTACCCCTTGTCTTAGAATCATAGAATCATGGAATCATTCAGGTTGGAAAAAACCCTTGGGATCATCAAGTCCAACCATCAACCCTACCCTACAAAGTTCTCCCTTATACCATATCCCTCAACACTGCATTTAAATGACTCCTAAACACATTCAGGGATGGTGACTCACCCACCTCCCTGGGCAGCCTATTCCAGTGTCTGACTACTCTTTCTGTGAAGAATTGTTTCCTAATGTCCAGTCTAAACCTACCATGCTGCAGCTTGAAGCCATTCCCTCTTGTTCTATTGCTAATTACCTGTGAGAAGAGACCAGCACCAACTTCTCTACAATGTCCTTTCAAGATGTCCCCTCAGTCTCCTCTTCCTCAAACTAAGCAGTCCCAGCTCCCTCAATTGCTCTTCATAAGATTTTTTCTCCAGGCCCTTCACCAGCTTCGCTGCCCTTTGTCTTATCGCAACAGGCCCTAATAAAAAGTTGGTCCCCACATTTTTTTCATGGACTTTTTAGATCTGTTCTAATTGTGTTCTTTTCATTTATGGGAAATGGTTTCCTGCATCTGAAGATACTTCAGAATAGATATTTTGTATAAATTTCCCTTAAGTGTCTTTTATTCCACACTCATAGCCTCGTCTTATTAATTTTCTTAATCTACCTAATGGCTGATTTACTAATCTGAAAAGATATCCTATTCCAACCTTCTCCAGTTTTCTGAAAAATAGTCTTAAGACTTGGCTTCCCCAAGAGGAAAGTGGAGTTTTGGAGCAATCATGACTGACTCTTCTTCACTCAGAACTCATGTCTCTGAAAGATTTTAATCACAAGCTGTTTAGCCCTAGCTATCAGGGTAAGAAAGTCATCCACCTGACAGTTGGCACACATCCCTTATTTTTGCAAGAAAGAGCACAGCATTTCTGTGAACAGTTGTGTAGACCCCGGCAGTCTGGAGAGTGAGTACTCTGTACTAAAATTATCTGTGGTCATAGGAAAAGTTAAGAATCTCTGAATAACATGCTGATTACCAGGTAGTAGTTAGCGCTTTTTCCTTGGTGTTTTCCTTTTTAAAGATTGGCTTGTATGTTTAAGAAGGTCACGAGGACAATGTTGTGGTGTTGGAGTCCAATGTTTCCACTGTCTCCCCATAGAGTGGCAGTGATCTGAAATCTGCGTCACCTTGTTTCTTCCTACACCACAAAGTGCCTCTTGTTTTTCTACGGCAGGATTGATTTTATCATTCACATATGTCAGAGACTGACCATTGGATCCATCGTCTCCTGCCAGCCAGGATTTTAATGATCATGTTTGTTTAATTCAATTCATTCTGAGGCATAGTTATAGAGTACCGACCAAGATTGACAGTTTTGTGCTATTTCCTTTGGACCTGATGGAAAACGTTATCCTCCTCAAGGCCCTGGATCAGAGAAAAAGCGTGAAATATCCAGGGAGAAAATATTATTAGGTGGACTGGCAGAAGAGGCTGCAGACAGGTATCTTCATTTCTTCATAGGAAAAATAATAGCTGCTTTATGTCCTGCGGCAGAATTTCTGGAAGGGGGAAGGAAAGTGATGGAAAGAGTGGCAATAAGATTTCTGTGTCTGGAAGTGAGGGGAGAAAAGAGAGGAGAAAAGGCATAAAGGAGCTTTGAAATCCACGCCCCCAGCACCGATTCAGCCGAGTGCCACCGCAAGGAGCTTCCTAGCAGTCAGCCCAGCTGTCCCAGCACGTATGTCGCCCACACACCAGCTGGGAGCCAGGCTCTTCCTGCCCTACCCTCTCCATCTGTCGCTGCTGTCTTGGGAGAAGGGATGGGCCCTCCTTCAAATGTGCCGCCAAAATGTTTTTTATTACTTTTAGTCATTTTCAAGACAAAAAGTGGGGTGCCAGGAAGGAAAACCCTGCTGAGGGGAGCTGGTTCAGGTGTCCTAGGGAAGCTTGGGTCCCAAGGGGAGCCCCAGCACCACTGCCTGGGTTGTGGGAAGCCAAAACCTCTGGGCAGCTTTGTCAAGAGGGTCCTCTACAGAGAGCCAAATTGTGTTCCTCCTCCCGTTGCCATGGGGATGGGAAATGCTCTTCTGCAGAGATGGAAGCACACTGGGGACGGGGGGAAGACAGATCTGCTTCTCTTTCCCAGACACAGCACACGTTCCTCTAAAAGGAAATTAGAAGTTTGTTTTCCGCATATTCCTTAAGCACTAGATGAAAACATCCTGAGAGTTGTATGGTTCTCCCCCCAGATATCCATCCTGCTAATCAATAAATTCTACAGCTGGTGATGGGAGGATGATTTATGGCACAGTGCAGTATCAGAGTTACACTACTTTGTTGATGTATTGATGCAATATATTACGGAGGCAATATCCTGCAGTGATACATTGATTCAGAACATGGTGTAACCAGCAGCAGCATTAGGGAATAGCCCCATCCACCTTTTTTGGTTTCTTTTTTCTTTCTGACAGATGAAAAAGTTCGGAGTTATGCCATTATGGCATTGTCTCCTTAAAGAGAAAATATTCTCATTTCTGTGAGAGTCACTCTAGGACCAGCTCCCCATTCAGCTGATGCAAAAAGGTGTTGGATGCTGTCCCCACTGAGGTCAACCGAATGGTGTAGATAGGCCACCACCCATTTCATATCTGGAGAGGACAGGTAGCATTTGCAGCCTGGTTACTGGGGGGATGCCAATGCCTTTGAAACAGAAGAGGCTGCCTGACCCATCCTGTTGTATTGCCAGCACGGTCTGTGTTTACTTGCTTCTTCCTCTCTCTGTCAATGATGAGCAGTCTTTGTTTTCAAGTGGTTTTGCTTTACCACATTCCCAGTGAGCCAAGTGCATTGCAGCCACTGGAGTATATCGAGCAATAAGACTACATTAAGAAAGCCTCCTAGGGAAGCCAGCGTACCACAGTGTTGAAATTAGACAACATATTGTACAACACAGCCTCAGATATTCAGATGAACATTTTTCCTTGAAGTCCCGTAGGCACATCCAAGTTTGAGCAGTGAACAGAACAAACAGCTGCAATCCTCAGGAGCCAGTGGGCACACTGCTGTCACCAGCAACTGAAGTGCAAGTCAGTGACTTTGGCACACCTTGAGGAAAAAAGTCTGCTACCCAACCAAAATATGATTTCTCATCAGGGATTAGACCAGTGGCTTGGAGGAGGAGCAGGATCTGACTGCAGAGTGCCACAAGGAGATTTACAGAGGGGAAATAAGTGTTCAGGTATTTTTCTTTGAGTGTTTTTTTGTCTGACTATCGGCACAGATGTGCTGGCATGCTGTGATGTAGAGTATTGCCTGCTAAAAAATTCTAACAACTTCTTTTCTGGGAGAAAATAGCAATGAGTTATACGCAGTAACTGTTCAAAGCTTGTCATAATCCAAAGAGGCAACAAATAACTAGGCTTGCCATACATCTAAGTCCTCAGTGTGCGTCTCAGATAAAGTGATTACTTTGGAGCAGATGGAGAACTGAAAAGACTTCTAAAGCTAAAGAGAGCACCTGACATTCTTTCAAGGGACTGAATGACCACGCATCTTTGGACTATGTACTTATAGCTTGTCAGGGAGCCTTACAGGATGCAGCTAATGACATTAATGAATTCCTCTTCTCATAAAGCCCATTGTTCAAAAGAAGAAACCTAGAAGGAGGATCTGTTAGGAAACTTTTCTTCTGAGTAACACACAAAGGTAAAAATCAAAACTGTGGTCTAGCAAAGCTCACATTGAGGCTGCTTACTGTGTGTGCCTGTCAAGCCCTGCACCTCTTCTCACTCCAGTTTCGAGGGGCTGATAAAAAATTCCTATGTTTCTAAGTTGAGGGGTCTCTACACCAAAAAACCGAGAAAGAGCGTGTGTTCCCCTTTTTTAATAAACTGAAAGTAAACCAAGGAACTGACCGCTTCTGTGGAGGGTGATGAAAAGATCCTTAGTAGCCTTCACTGCTAAGGAAACACAGAAAGTAGAGCAAAGGAGGTCAATTAGATGTTATTAAGCACCCGAAATTTTCTTAAGCCAAAAGTGGTCTAGCACCCAGTTATCAAGGAGGGAACCACTTAGAGTACTATGCACTTTTTGGAAATTTTCAGAGTAGCTGAGAAATTCTGGTTCAGATGTCACTATCTGTGTCTATTTCGAGCTATGTTGCTGTGCAATTAAACTAGAACTCTTTTTTGCTCATCTGAAGAACAGGGTAGCAATAAGTGAAGATAACCATACAGTACGTACTTCTATGAGAGCATTAGCATTAGCAAAACATTTTCTTACTGGAGTCTTAAAATATAATTTAATATTAGTTATCTTCTTCTCAAATGAGAAAAAACTTAAAAACAATAAACTGACTTGTGGCTGAAATTTCATCTTATCACCTTAAAAGTAGTGACAGAATCTGGCACATAATAGTGTATATCCTTTGAAGTATTTCTTGATAAAAGTTTCATGTTGATTAGTTACTTGGGCAACTGGCCATTGCTCTCCGCTAATTGTAGAAGACAGAACATTTATTTTGTAATAGTCTTTGAAAAAAACCCTCCAACTTAAATTAAAAGATGCTGAATGAGAGTAGGTCTGATTTGTGTTTTGAAAGAAGAGAAACAAGGAAGCAGTAATGATGCTTCAACTTCAGAGGACATGTATCTTCCAATACATTTTACTTTGTTTTCTTCAGATTTCCAAACCAGAGATCAGGGAAATAATTTATCACTTTTCTGAGCGCTCCCATTCTGGGGAATAGCCCTTAGTGGCAGAGCACAGAAAAGAAACATTGCTGCCAATATGTGCTGATAATGATTTTTAACCAGACAAGAAATCATTGAAAGGTTTCTTTTTATGCAGAAAAACCACTGAAGATGCTGCTCTTTTTGCTGCATTTGTGTGAAGTAGGTTTTTGCTTGTACATTTTTGCTTGTTTTGAGCTATAGCTCTCTGGAGCTCTATGTACTGTGAATTTTTCCACAGTAAATCCTCCTTAAAATGGGGCAATCTCCAGCTGTTAGAACTAAAGGTCTTTCTTTGTTCACTGGAGGCTTTTCCTGGAGTCTTTGCTTTCTTTGAGCACAAACTTGAAGATCAGACTCAAAATAGTGGGGCTACCTAGTTAAACACAGATACAGAGGATTTGCCCACATCATTCACTAAGGGGTGTGCTGGAGTATGGTGGTGAAGAGAAGCATCTTCTGCTGGGAAGGCAGAAGGCTGCTCACCGAGGAGGATTTTTGCCTTCGCTATGGCTGCTTCCACCAAGATAATCAGCTAAAAGAGGCCATAAGACAACCCTGATTATGTCTCAGTCATTGACAGCCATAACAGCTTGTATATACTATTAAGCAGTTTGTCACACATCACAGTATGCAATGAAAATATTGTAATAGATGCAGCTACTACTGTATATGGAGCTGTCAGAAAATGGGAGATGCGGGGACTGTGCCTTCAAGAATACAGAAGTTCCCAGGCCTATTTCATCTAGCATGTTACTTTTCACCAGGCTAAACAACCCCAGCTCCCTCAGTCGCTCCTCATAAGACTTGTACTCTAGACCCTTCACCAGCTTTGTTGCCCTTCTCTGGACCAGGTGCTCCAGCACCTCAATGTCTTTCTTGTAGTGAGGAGCCCAAAACTGAACACAGTACTCAAGGTGGGACCTCACCAGTGAGACCATCAGGGGGATGATCACTTCCCTAGCCCTGCTGACCACACTATTTATGATACAGGCCAGGATGCTATTGCCCTCCTTGGCCACCTGGGCACACTGCTGGCTCATAGTCAGCTGGCTGTCGACCAACAGCCCCAGGTCCTTTTCTGACAGCTACTCTTCCCCAAGCCTGTAGAGCTGCATGGGCATGTTGCGACGCAAATCCAGGACCCAGCACTTGGTCTTTTTGAACCTCATACCATTAGCCTTGGCTCATTGATCTGGCCTGTCCAGGTGTCTCTGCAATGCCTTTCTACCCTCAAGCAGATCAACACTCCCAACCAAATTGGTGCCTTCCTGAGGGTACACTCAATCCTCTTGTCCAGGTCATTGATGAAGATGTTAAAGAGAACCAGACCCAATTCCCTGAGGAACACCAGTTGTGACTGGCCGCCAACTGGATTTACCTCTATTCACCTCAACTCTTTGGGTCCAGCCATCTAGCCAGTTTTTCACCCAGCAAAGCATATGCCCAGCCAAGCCACACGTCACCAGTTTCTCCAGGAGAATGCAGTGGGAAATGCTGTCAAAGGCTTTACTAAAGTCGAGGTAGACAACATCCACAGTCTTTCCCTTGTCCACTAAGTAGGTCACCTTGTCATAGAAAGAAAATCAGGTTAGTCAAGCAGGACCTGCCTTTCATTAATCCATGATGACTGGGCCTGATCGCCTGGTTGTCCTGTATGTGTTGTGTGATGGCACTCAAGATGATCTTCTCTACAACCTTCCCTGGCACTGAGGTCAGATTGACAGACCTGTAGTTCCCCGGATCCTCCTTCTGGCCCTTCTTGTAGATGGGCATGATATTTGCTAACTTCCAGTCAACTGGGATCTCCCCTGTTAATCTTGACTGCTGATAATTGGCTAATATGACATGGAAAGCACATTAAACAGGAGTCACACTTTGGTGATTATTATTCAGAAACACAAATCCATTTATCCAAATGTACTGTTGTTCCTGTTGGACGAGTTGAGTGAGTAGGATTTTGTACCTCATAGGCTTCCTCTGATCTGCAACTTTAAAGTTTGTGAGCATCAGCCTTGGAAAAGCATGAACCTTGACTATGTATGTTCATATTTATCTTCCAGACAGACCTGCCATTCCTAGGTTGTCCTGACCTGCTAAATGCTTTCTGTAATGTGGGATACATGTACTTAACACAGCCCTTACCTTTCTGTTTTAGCAAATAGATCAGTCCTTACAGCTCTGACTCGAGGCCTTGCGTATCTCATCCCTTCTCAGTGATTCCTCATTTACTTTGCCTTGTGAGTTCTTCCTCCTAAGTCACACTCTCTGCTGTCTCCTCAAGCAGCAAATTCATTTGTATGATACCAAATCTATGTTGCATAAAATCAACTGGTAATCTTTAGAAGACACTCAACCAACCTGAGCCTTCCCCAGCAGGTTAATCTGTTGCACCTGAATTTGGAAGAAGCACCAATATGCCCATCTACCACCTCGTATCATGAAGACATTCTCAAATTTTCTGCAAATACCTCATTCTTCAATCCAGAGGTAAGTTGGTCTTGTGCTAAAATTACCCTACATAAACTGCCTTAGAAAAAGCTCTCCAATTATTCACTGCTGTGCTCTGAACTGCAGTTTTCCAGGTACTCAAAGACATAGTTGATAATGACTGGGCCCCCAAAATTCTGTTGTCATGATTATCAATTAAAACTCCATAAACCAAATAATTTTGTCTTGTCATTCTTTGTGTCTCTAAGTTAACAAAGACACTGAAAAATAGTATAGCATTCAGAGGTAAGTTACAAGAATGAATAAAAATATGGTCAAATGATGTGCAGTCAGACACTAAGAAGGACACTATAAGGCAACTTAATCACCTGCTGTAAATACCTGCATTGGAATAAAATGCATTAATGGAAAAGGCATACTGAGAAACCAAGACTTGTTGCAGCTCATGGAATTCAAATGGATGTGATTAGAAAGGTGGGATACAATTGCTATGAAATGATTTGCCAAGGGTTATAGATATGTTCTTAGTCTTTTGGGGGTACTTTCTAGTTGCAGCATGAGTTCTCAGGCTCTGTATGGGACCTATGAGATTCTGTTGGCAGAGCAAAGAAGGATGTCAGTTTTGGTGTCCTGTAACTGTCCTGTTCCGTGATCTTTTTTTAGCATTTTGGTCTTAATTTCTTCCCGGTTTTAGTCAGTCTATACAACTGTAAGCAGTGAAAATAACTACATTTTCAAGTCTGGAGTAATAACAGTTTTGGATATTCATTCTTGCAGAGAATATCATTCTATCAGTATCCATTTCACTCCAAGATTTATGAGATTTAATGGGGAAGATGATTTATGAGGAGAGCTATTCCCACAGTGAAACCAGTTTGTCCTAAATGCTCAATAGAGTCGGGAATGATTATGAAAAACAGCAGAAAATGATGTATTTTCGATTTCTTCTAAGTCATAAGCAGAAGACAGGCAGGTGGTATATGACTGCCAGAGGAAACATGGATGTGCATGCAAGCCATTGCACTGTAGCTAACTGGAATATAGGACGGGAAAAAAACAGCACTGCAGACACCAAGGCGAGAGAAGAAGGAGGGGAGGAGGTGCGCCAAGCACCAGCATAGACATTCCTCTGCAGCCCATAGAGGATCGCACTGGAGCAGATATCCACACTGCAGCTCATGGAGAATGTGCCCTTTATCTCGATCCTGTCTTGTTGAAGAGGGGGATTGAGAGAGCGGCCGGTGGGCAACCGGCAGTCGGCCAAGGTAACCCAACAGATTTAGCTAGCACTTTCAAGTTCTGCCTATGGATGCCTTTTAATCTAGGGCATGGCAATGTATATAATTTCCACAGGTGTAGCCAAAATTATCACAATTATCAATTTATTCCATACCTTTACATGTTCCTGTTAGTTCAGTGTGACAAATCAAATCGCAGCAAAAACACTTTTAGGAAAAACCTTAGTAGGACCAATTTGTCCTTGCAGTGTATCTCTAAGTTTTAGCCAACTTCCCAATTCACTCACACTGTGCTACATGGTTGCTATGTTTAATTACATGCATTAATACATTTCTCAGTATGAAACACACTTGTGACTTCTACCCTAGACACTAATAAGTTGAGTTTGATAACAGGAAGAAGAAAAACCCCAGCACTGACTTTGTTAAGGTTAATAACTCAGTAGTTTACCAAAGAAGCTCCATACCCTAATTTGAATTGATTATCTAAATAGTTTCATTACGGGATACTAACTAAATCAAGCCCATTGGTTCACACTGACCCAGAGTAATTACTTTGCCGTTTTATTTATGAAGGTAAAACATCTGTACACTTTGACACTTGCTTGTGATTCTTACTGCTTTGATATGTAAATTGTAAATGTACAAAATATTTAAAATAAAGGTAGATACAGAGATAAAGAATCCAAAGATATCCATGACTCTTCTAATTAAGAGGAACAGAGCCCCATCATCTAACTCCCTCAAGTGAATTCAATTTAGATTTAAATATACCCTCCTCTTACTGAAAAATTCTTGTAACCCAGAATTCAGTGGAGAATTAATTTTTCAGTGGCATGGGAAAGCAAGCAAATTTAAGGATTGTTGAAATGTTGAGATCTTTTTACTGAAAAGTTAAAACAAATATTTAAAATGTCTTTATGAACTTTTAATTTTTTATTTTTTTTTTGTTTTGCATTGAAATGCATGAAGACACCTCCCACATACTGTTTCGTAAAGTCTGTCACAGGGGGATGATGTGTGACCCTGAGTCCAGGATAAGGCAGTGTGGAAGAGAAGAAGTGGGGGGCACCCAAAAACCTGAAGAGAGAGGTGAGGCTTATGGTGCAAGGGGCTTCACAGTGATGATGTCTGGATCCACAAGCTTTCATACACTTCTGAGTTGGCACATAGCGAGAAATTACCTGCCTGTAGGGATCAGAGAAAAGTAAATTTACATGGGGGAGAAGTCAGGTGGTGAGATAGTTTTGGGGGAAGACAGAGAGGGTGAAAGAAGATGGAAATTACATGGGCTGAGCAGTGGGCGACAACAATCTAATTTCTCTTCATGTGAATAAACCACTCCTTTCATTGAGTATTTTTTGTGAAAGTTGGGCAAGTTCCATGCAAGGGGAGAAGCTAGTGAGAGGGAGGTGAGCAGAGAAGGGAGGCAGAGACTGCAAGTGAGACAGGGGCATTACCACCGTGCCACTGGGGTGGTGTTGGAAATGATGCAAGGAAATGTCCTTCTGTTTTCTTCTTGCAGTGGTTTGTCCTTTCCTCAGAAACCAGCTCTCAGGTAGCTCATACAGATGTTAAATACTGTATGGAGCCTCAATTTCTCTGAAAATGCAAACCCACATGTGTTAAAATTCATTGGCTGAAGCTACTGTCAGAAAAATGCCAACACTGATGTTCACCGGCTCTGAAAAAAGCAGTATCATAGCCTCCTTAAAACCATCCTTATATAAAATAGGTCTTAATTATGCTCCGTTCACTGGATTTTACAACAGACTCCTTCGATAGTCCTTGCATTAGACTGCAACAGCTTCACTCTGTTTACGAAAATGTCACCTGCTGGGAGGGCATGTGAAAAGCAAAGGCATTTAATGAAGGGTCTCTAGCAGCCTCGGAACAGCAGAGTTTTTGTCTGCTTTAGATCACATTACACAATCTTCTTTGTCTCGTTTCCATTTGAATCAGGGATACACCAGCCTGAAGAGTGACCTACTTTCCCTGCAATATTTGCCTTGCTTTTAATTATAGCAATTATAGTGCCCTGATCACTGGCATAGTCCCCAGAATGTTGACTTTTTTTCTTAATGTTATTGTTATATAGATTACACAGACTTTTTGCCAGCATGTTGCTCTCTAATTATCCAGCTGAAGATGTTGCCTGTGCCACAGAGAAGCAGTAGAGCTTTGTGTGTGGGATCTTTGAAGATTTCTCAGGAGGCTGCCGTGCAGCAATCATTATGCATAGACTCCTTCAGGGGACAGGTAGGCTCCTAAACACCCTCTTCTTTCTTATATTATTCTTCCCTCACTTTCAGTGCAGCCTTTTTAGCAAAGTGGATAACATAGATAGAGCAGCCTGGAAACCATCAAATACTTGGCACATCTCTCAGCCTACGTATCACGGAACAACTTTTTACCTTTTTTGGATAGATGAATTAGGAAGTTTTTTCTTTATGAAGTTATTTTATGTCTTTTTATTAACTAGCTTATTAACTTTTTTCTGTCTTTATTCTGTTGTTACTAACTCACTTGACCTGAGAACTAGCCAAGGCTAATTATATTATTATTCAACAACAGAACAATTTGTATGCAATTCAAGAGATTAGTAGGGTGAACCAAACAGAGTATGACATGTAACAGCAGAGGAGAAAGGAGTACTGCTCTTCTGCTTCTTAAATTGACCTAACATTTCCTATTTTCAGAATAATGAATATTTGGACTTAGAAAAACAGATCGTAGTAAAGACTACTGCCAAAGACATACTAAAGAGGAAAAATATTCTTACATCACACATATTATATCACAGGAGTGATTGCATAGCTTGATTAATGGGAAACTGTTTCAAGAACTTCCCTCTGGTAGAAAATGCCCTTGTTACAGCATCAGAGCCCTCCTCCTTCCCCAGTCTCAATCCTGTCACCTGCTCTGTCCTTATTCCTTATTAACAGATTTCAATTAAAAAATGAACCAGAGGCTTTTTCTGTGAGCTAGATGAGATCTATGTTGTGTCCTGGTCTGGACAACAAGAAAGCCACTGGTGAGTCCAGGTGGGGAGGGTAGAGCTGGTCACTGTCTGATTTTACAGGGGCCTTTTCTTATTGTCCTTCTCTGAAGAAGACTCTACATATGTGAGTGAAAATCCTTGGGTTGCCTCAGCAATATTACTGGACAAGAAACAATTAACTGAGAATGTTTTAATATTCCAAAATGTAATTGAAAGATGTAGTAAATATATTATTGAAGCCAGATCAGAATCGCTGGTACCTCTACACTGGCTAATAATTTAGTTCCCCAGTTCACCCCTGGGTGAACTGATCCCATGATTGCTCATGCTGCAGAAATGTTGATGATTTGCTTATGTGGACTCTAATTTGGAATGAGTTGATGTGTTCCCATTAATAAAAAAAAAAGAAAAAAAAAACTGGGTTTGCCCCTCAGGGATATCCGGCCCAGGGACTACTTCCAGTAACCAATATGGAAGAATCAGTCCAAGGCTTAGGTCCCTCTGCCTACTTCAATGCTATCATAGCATTTTTTGCACCTCCAAATACCCACCTGCCCTCATACCATGCCCAGGGACACACATTGCATTTCCAGTATTTCATGCTATAAAAATACCATCCTGATGGGCTGAAGCACAGCTCACGTCATTTCAGAAATTTGCAGCTTTATGTGCAATGAACTGCACATAAAAAACTACTTGTACCTGATGGCTAAAAAGATACTCCATGCAGCCCAAGAGTAACCCTGGGCTATGTGCTTTACATGTGCGTGGATCCTTCTGCTCTTCTCTGGAGGGGACTCCAAGGAACTCTGCTCTGAGTTGCTCCACACCACTTGGCTGGGAGCTGAAGATCATTTCTGAGAGCCAACTAATTTTGTAGTGTAGGTGCAGTCAACAACGAGCCCCAGCTGTAACCCTGCCCCTGGGCCAGCTCTCATTCTTTTATGAGATGAGCAGGCCCTGTTCGCATAATGCTATTCTTGTTCTGGCAGCCCCTGGGGCAGATCTCAGGTGAACCAAAATATCTTGCTTGAAGAAGGCAGGTGGCCTAAAACTGCCAGGTCACGTAGAGCTTGGTATCTCCTGACAAAAACCCTTCAGGTCCTTCTTTAAGGGGCATCCTCAGCTGCTCTCATCCCTTGCCCACCAGTGTCCAGGCTTTCACAGGGAAATGAAGGGTCAGTTGTGGTTAGTATGAGCTGTCCCACCAAACCATCTGGCTTTACGACTTGCTGGACTTCTGCTCCCTCTATCTTCCTTTCATCTTAATTTGCTTTTCTTGCTATAAGTGCGTGTACATTTCCTCTACGTGTGCATGCCACGTGACACATTTCCACTCATCACTGCACTGGCACAGCCGGTCCCTTGGTTTTTAAGTAGCGATGTTATATAATGGATATTCAAATCCCATGAACACGGCAGGAGGTTCCTGACAGTTGTAATTATATTCTACACGGCATGAAGTTCTCATTGTGCTCCGCTCGTGATGTTTTGTTTTGTTTTGTTTTTTTAAGCTAGAAATGCAATTTTTTTGGTTGATTTCATCCATTTAAAAGCCAAAGAGGTGTATTCCTTTGGGGTGCTGTGAAAGGCTGACCGCCTATTCAGACATAAACAGGGTGTGGGGATTAACAAGGGATTGAGATGGCATGGCTCTCGATAAATATAGCAGAGCAAACATTGCTTTTAAATAATGCTTTTCTTCACAAGGTGCTTATGTAGTGTCAAAACACACATGTGCAAAATGGGGATAAATTCTGTTTCTATCACAGCTTTCTTGCCAGAAGGGAAAACAGAGCCTTTACAGATACAGACCCCAGTGTTAACTCTACACGTTCACTAACTGTAAAAATGCAATGAAGGTGATCAGCATAACAGAGGCTTTTCCTGGTGTAAAATGTTAAAATGTGTCAGAAATCTAAATTATTAAGTCTCCATCTATACACAAAAATTTATTCTGGTTTAAGTAGTGTGTGTGTGTGTATCATCTTTCAACTTAATGGTGATTTCTCTTTCCTTATTTAACCTATGAGTTATTTAAGCACCACTGAAGTAAATAACTCTCAAGACAGTGTGAATGTATTATTTCAGTTTCATTAATCCAGTCTAAATTTAGCCCTGAAATACTACGGTGCTCATTTTAACAAACCTTATGTATTTGAATGAGATAGGCCAATCTCTCCTTTATTTATATGTATTATTTCATTTGCTGAAAAAATAAAGTTATTTTAGACAAGCACTGACAGCCAGACATACTTCACAACTTTATTTAAGATGGGGACATATCAAAGAGGTAGGAAAAGTGGCAGTGATCTCAGTCTGGACTAGGGCTCAGAACCTTTTGCTCAAGGGTCCATCCTTTTGTGGAAGATCCTTTTATTTCTGCCCCTTGATGGGGAACTTCACCACTGCCAGATTTCCTGCTCCTCATTTGCTTTGCCCTCAAGGACTCACCCAGACTTGACAAGTCTAAGATCTCAGCACGGGAAACCAAAACGACTTCTTTCAAAAAAGTGCATTATTTATTCAAAGGCAGAGGGAGGCTGTTCAACTGTGTTGCTTTTGTATTTCTTTGCAATTTGGGGAGTTCAAATCCGAATTCCGTAACCCCTGCTAGGCAGAGGAAAGAAACCTATAGAGCCGTACATCAATGTTTCTCCATCAGTGACACCTCTGACTACTGCTGCCCACACTCTGGTCTTTTTTCACTAGACCAGAAAATCTGATTGATTAGTGACCCTCTGGCTCTAGGCATTGGCCTAGAGAAAGAAGAAAACTTTGTTAGCCTTGAGTGGGCTAGCTGACCAGCTGCCATTTAATAGTAATATTGTAAACAATAATTTCTAAAATTCTCCCTGGTTGTAATTTATCTCAGTTATTATTTTATTTCTTTCCCCTCACTCTCAAACTCTAAACCCCTCCTTTTATTTCACTTTATGCTTTTTTACTTTTATAAAAGTAATAAGTTGCTCTCAGTTGGTGTGAGAGTCCTGGAAAAAGTGGAGGGAAACAAAAGAGAAAGGAAAACAAACTGGAAAAGTCTCCATCACAGCCTGAGAACGCTGGGCATGCAACCAGAAAATACAGCCCTTGATTGACATGGAACCCCCAAAAAATGAGAACAGCGTAGATTCTGAAGTGTCTTTCAAAGGAAAAATGGTATCTATTGAAGATCTTTGGAGAGCCAGCCCTAAGAATTTCTCTCCACACATCTGTCTAACTTAATTAAGAGAGCAGCCCAAGACAATTCAAAGAGACTTGTAACATTTCATTCCTTCCTCACTTCCTTTGAAGTTTTAATGGATTGTCCAAAAAGGATTGAAACTATGGGAAAGAAGACACAGAAGGTTAGTTTCCAAATTACTTAGATGGCCTGTTCTTGTCCACATATTTCTTAGCTCTGGCCTGGCTTGTGTCTGTGCTACAACAAATGCTCTGCAGGCTATTTGACACTCATGGGCTCTTTTAGCTCTGTGTTGAAAACCATCCTCAAGTGTGCTTTCCAACCTGAATCAATGATGAACCTTGTGGCAGGTTTCCGTTTCAATGGAGCAGTAACTTCCATTTGGCATTTAATGACTCTGCTACTCTTGCTGCATGGCCAGAGGAGAGAGAGGTTAAGAGGTCTGCCAGGGATGGCGGTAATTTGAGTCAAGCTTCTCCAGTTTCAGTGTTTTTTAAGAGAGCAAATCTTATATTGAAACAGAATGTTTCTAAGCTGTCTCCCTACTGTGTGCAATGATTTCTTCCAGTCAGTTGCTGCTGGCATAAGATTGCTAAATGGTACCCGATTTCTATAAGCCCACTTTTTCTAAAGCTTCAGTGTTGGCAGACAGCTTGAAGAACTACAGTTAATATCTAGCTAAACAGCTGTAATGGTACGGGTTGCTGTAAAAATTTTATTACAAGTTTGAGATGATTCCATTACTCATTAGTGACATATCTTAGGCCAGTAACAGGAAAACTTTTACAGCCCTTAACATCATCATATAACATCTGTCCCCCCAGGGTTTTTAAAACAGGTATTAAAATCCAGCAAAGCCAGAATTTTTGTCATTCTTTTCTCTTGTTCATTTCTTAAATATTTTGGAGAACTTACTGATACCAGTCAAAGGATGGTCACCACTGTAGTATAGAGTTAGTTCTGAAAATGGTGAATGCAATGGCCATTTTCTGGGAAATAAAGATGTTCCTCGTGCTTTTGATGGGAAAATATACTGTAATATAAGTAAATCTTGATTAAAAATAAGAGCTTCTCTTTTTCTGGACAGAGTTTGAAGTCATGCAAAGTACCTTTTTAAGCGTGGCTTTCTTTTCCTCATTCAAATGAATGGTAAATTTATTGACATTCTTCAACTTTTACATTCTTCATACCTCCTCATCACCTCTCATAATAAATAAGGGGACGATGTAACTGTTCAGGGAAAGTATTAACAATTTTAAAACTTTGCAATGCATATACTGTGAAGGGAGGAGACTTCTCTCTAGTGGAGTGATAAATATTAAGATTAGATTAGGAAGGCAGACTGATAGTGCTTCAGTTCACACCTCCTGCAGCCCACAACGCTTTATCCAATTTGCTCTCATCACCAACTCCATTTATAAATGAAGAAGCCACATACCTCAATATTTATAGGTCAAAGCTGCAGGTCTATTTAGTGACATTATGAATACTGTAAATCAAGTCATACCATAAACTATGAAAGAGACCAATGGTATAATAGTAAAACCAGAGAGAATTTATTGCCAGGTAGAAAAAAATATTTTAGAATAGTTTTTTTCCTCATCTAAAATGAATGTGTTGAGTGGGCAGGAAAAACGCAATTAACATTCTCAGATGAAGCAGAGCCTTCTGTGGACAGCCAGGAGTGATGAGATGAACCGTTGCTGTGATTCATTTTGACCATTTTTTTTCCTGTCTATCTGGTAAACCTGCCCTGGAAATAAACAGTGCAATTCCATACAGCTTTGCTAGAGGACGTGGAAGAAAAACAGAGATAAAAGGCAAGAGTGCCAAGCACTTATGGGCTGCGGTGTAGCACTTTTGGAACAGTTTCTTGCAAGTCTGGTAGCAGCCAACTATGAGCTCCTGTTTTTAGGCCATTCAGTTTTCCTCCAGCACTTCCCAGGTTCACCCATCAGCTGCTGTAAGAGAGCTGGTGTAATATGGGTGTTTTCCTGTCTCTGATGTGTCTGAACTGTGTGTACACGCATGCTCTGAGCTACAGTCACTGAAAGTAATGTGTACTACTTGATTGGAAGGCAAACTTAACAAGCCAAAATGGTCTGATTGATGCCTGCCTTTCCAGACAGGAGTTTGAGGAGAAAGGGGACCAACTGATTTCAGGCATCTCCTGAAAACTCCTTGTCCTGGTTTCAGCTGGGATAGAGTTCATTTTCTTCATAGTGGCTGGTGTACTGCTGCGTTTTGTGTTTAGAATGCAAATAATGTTGATAACACACTGGTGTTTTAGTTGTTGTTGAGCAGTGCATATACTAAATCAAGGAGTTTTTGGCTTCTCATACTGCCCTGCCAGAGAGCAGGCTGGGAGTGCACAAGAAACTGGGAGGGGACACAGCCAGGACATCTGACACAAACTTGCCAAAGGGATATTCCAAAACATATAACGCCATGCTCAGCATATAAACTGGAAGGAATTGGTTGCGGGATGATGGCTGCTGCTCGGTATCAGTCAGCAGGTGGTAAGCAGTTGCATTACACCTCACTTGGTTTGTATATTCTTTTTTCACTATTTGCCTTTCCTTTAATGTCCTATTAAACTTTTTATCTCAACCCATGAGTTTTACTTTTTTTCCAGTTCTCTCCCCCATCCCAGTGGAGGGGGAATAAGTGAGCAGCTGTGTGGTGTTTAGCTGCCACTGGGTTAAATAACAACACCTCTTTTCAAAGGTCCTTGGGATGAAACAACTCCCTGCAACAACATGCCGGTGCCTGAAGGAGGAGAATAGCATTTGCTGTAGATTTTTCACTTGCAACAACCTTTGTCAAGCTTACATAAACCTGTGTATGTGATTCTGTGATTCTGTATAAAGTGTGTAAGGCACGCACCTGAGCCAGGTGGTTTTGTGTGAGGTAAAAATGCTATTGTAAAATGAGGTAAAAGTAATCATCTTAATTATCACGTACATTGTATGGATTTCTGGGCCACTTTAAGGGTCCTTTGAATTCAGTATTTCTCTTGACCCTGATTTTATGTTTGGTTTCCTGTGCAGCATTCTCTGCTGGTAACATGTATGAAAAGTCAGCAAGCACAGCTATACTTTAGCCCAGCTACAGCATCATTCCCAGATCTTCCTATCACTTCATGAGCCTTCATGGATAGCCATGTAGTAGCATACCTGTGTCTTGCTGGTAACTGTACAAAAGTGAGTGCCTTAGGAATCCCATCGTTGCATTTGCAGCGGTTTTGCATGTTTTTAGAACTGAGCCTGCTTCTATTTTTTTTGGTATTCCCATTATAGAATGAGATTTAGTTGTCATGGGCAAGGTAGTGCTTATATCACCCCAGAGAGCAATAGTTGTTATTTAGAAACCAACCATGTTGTAGTTAGAAACCTCCCTCCATGCTGGAAAGGATAAAAACTGAAACTTTGCTTCTGTATCATTTTTTCAAAAGTAATTCATTTTGGTGGTCTGGAATTCTACATTTTTGAATACTAACTGCTGCTGGCTATTATTAGTTTCAGAGCATGTTGAGGTCTGGAAACACTTGAACATCAGATTTCTTAATTGAATAGCAGCACCAAGCTGGGGGTTGTCATCCTAATTGGTCACAGTGGAATCATGAGACATTGTGACTTGCAAAAGGTAACTCAAAATTGGAGAATTTTAGCTAAATGTATGCAAAATAGGGCGCGTTTTGTCTTTGTTTAAATAAGCAATGTATTGAACATCAAATATGAGGTTCTGAGTAGCCTTTAAGGAAGAGAGCCTTCTGTTTCCAAAGTGGAGCATGAATTTCATAGCTGATTATGTTATCTATAGAAAGACTCCTTAAATTTAAATTCATGTCCAGCTAAAAGTGGAAATTGCTTATGTTTGTGAAATACAGCTTTTCAATAAGAGATGTTGTGTGATTATAGCAGAACTTTCCTTCGAGTACTCAGCCAGCATATTTGAAAGATCCTTGAACTTTGTTGCAGACCTTGTAAACATTGAGCCAAATAATATATCAGAAGCTATTGAAAGTTTCATTTATTCTTAGTATATTCTTGCATTCATTGGGCACAGAGCTGTATTTTGAATATATTGGACTTTGAGTATCTATGTAAATGAATGTAAACTTGAAGGTGCAAACAAAGTGGAAAATTAAATATTTCGGGTGACAGAAGGCAAAACTAACAAACATTAAGGAAAAGAAGAAGCAAGACAAATGAAAATTTTCAACAATGAGTTCTCGTAAACCACAGAATTTTCTCCATGTGAACATGGGAGGAGAACACACTGCTGAAGGCATCCAAAACTAGGCTGGATCACTGTATATCAATGCCATAGTGTCGCATATGTAGCTGAATAAGCAGTGAAGATATTTCTCTCCTGTGGATACTGTTAATTTACAAAGAAGGAATTGTCTGAATATTAGATGTCTGATACCAAAACTGGAAGACATTTCTGGCAGGAGCTGGAAGCTATTATGCACTACTTAAGGGTACTTGATACTGAGACTGAGTGTTGATGATCTCCATAAACAATCTGGGTCCTGGGAAGGAGCGGACACTCACTGAGTTAGCAGATGACACTATGCTGGGGGAGAGTTTGATGTGCTGGTGGGTAGAGTTGCCATTCACAAGAAGTTCAGCTGGGTGGAAGAATGCACTGAAAGAAGCCAAATTAACAAATTAAAATACAAAATCCCGCACCTGGGACAGGAAAACTCCATGCAACAGTGCAGTCAGAGGGTAAGGGACTAAGGAGCAGCTTTGACCAAAATGCCCCAGGGGAACCTGGTATACAGCAGGCTGAACATGAGTCAGCATCATGATAGCAAAGACTACCAGACCGGGCTGTATTAGCAAGAATTTAGCCAGCAAGTGTTTATGCCCTTCTACTTGGCATCTGTGAGGGTGTATGGGTGATACTGTGTCCAGCTTTTGGCTTCCCTATGCAGGAAGGACACCAATAAGCAGAAGTGAACATGTGGAGGACCACTGTGATGGCTTGGGAGCACACGATGAGTAGAGGGACACTGAGGAGTCTTGGCTTGGTCAAGCTGGAAAAGAGAAGGCAATAAGAGGAGCGTAACTGCTTTTCTTTACTCTGTAAAGGGGGCTTGCAGGAAAAGAGAGATGGATGCTTTTCAAAGACACAAGGACAAGAGATGGCAGTCACAAGCTGCAGTAAGGGAAACTTCACTCAGATGTAAAAGAAAAAATTCTTCCCATGAGTGATTCAGCATTGCGCAAGCTTGTTTCAGGATGTCATGGAACAGCTTGGAGACTTTTGGTACCTGGTGGGAACCTAATTTTGAAGCCAGTCAACTCACCAAATTTTGAAGTCAGTCAATAGAAGAAGTTATAAATATGTTCAAAATAATGATCGTCTAAGGGAGATGGATAAGGAGTTTTTCTCCTCTCGGTCTCATAACAAAACTAAGGACTCTCAATGAAATAAAAGGTGGTAAACTTGAAACTGATAAAAGCAGAGTTTTTTTCCTGCATTATGAATTATTTGATAAAATACTGAAGCTACAGTTTTAAAAGGTTGATACAGGTGTTTGGAGAGCTACAGGGAAAAGTGGAATAATAAGAGCTTTATTAGTTACAGTGCCAGAAAAGGGGGATCAGAAGAGAGATAGAACTCCACAATTTTGTTTTAAAGAAGTTCTAAAGATCTGCAGCTTACATTAAGTTTATGTTAGGGCAACTAGTCTTCAGTTTTCTGCTATGGAATGTTTCCAGCATTCTGTAAATTCAAAGAGGTATTTAGGTTTTAGGAAATCCAAAGCAATAGGAAAGATCACACAAGATTTTATAAAGTAGGATCAAGTTTTTCCTGCAGAAAAGCACGATATTCAAATCTATAGGATATATAAAAACCCTAAAATTATTAACATAGATATCATCAAGTACAATCAAAGATGTTTTATTTCCTTACAGTTAATAGCCATGCTCAGAAATTTCTCTTTTTCCATTAAATAATTGATTAATCTAAAAGGATTGAAACCTCTCTGTTGCTCTTAAAGCCATGCTGAGATCATAAACCTTTGCTAGGAAATATGAACACAGGTGTTGCTGAACTACATTAAAATGTTGGGTACTACTTGCAAATGTGATGTTTGAGTCCATGTCAGCATGAGCTTTTCCTTTCCCAAAATGAACTGAGTACCTTGTCCTCCAAGAAACGCTTCTGCTGACTCCACCTGCACTCTGGGGCCTGGGTGTGCTTCCTGGTCCTGGATGCAGTTTCCTGATCCCAGGATAATGGGATAAGATTTGGGTCCTTGAAGCTCCCCAGGGATTTTGAGCCCAAGTTTTCACTAGGTGGATCTCAGGTGTGGGGGCAAGGAAGGATAGGGGCATGCTCCTGCAGGTCCACTAGTCTGCAGGACTCCCCAAGACCACCACCAAAGGAACACCCCTGGAGCACATTTGCCTCAGAGGTAAGAGCAGACACTGTGACACATTCCTTCCTCCAATATAAAAACATTCCAATTATTACTCAGTTTAGGAGGGAATTTAAACACAACCAATTTATGTATGTACATCTGAAGAGAGCACAAGAAGAATTTAAATGTAGACTAGGGCCATTCGGACAATTGATGTACCATTGCATACATGGACATTTCTTCATTTTTGTGTGTGCAAAGAACTGTATGAAAGAAATAGCAAACCAGAAAGCATTAACAAGTAATCTGATTAAAAATTACAGCCTACTAAAAGCTGACAGGTCAAAGTGCCAGATTCCAGGTATATGTGAACAAAAGGGCAATGAGTTTTGTTCTACTGATTTGCCACTACAACAAAAGGCAAACTAGAAAAATGAAGTTGGGTAGGCATTAGATCTACAGCATTGATGTTCATAACTAGCTTCATGATGGAACACCACAAAATCTTATTGAATTTCACGATACTTTAAAAAATTCTATCATTATCTATTTATTGGCCTCAGTTAAAGACCTCAGCAGAACAGCCCTGGCCTGCTTAGCACAATTCTACTGCAGAATATAGTAAAAATGAAATTATAGGGAGCAGTAAATAATACAAATTGATATAAAATCTGTGAGATTTAAAACTCACTAAAATACTGCAATAAACTGCTTGCAGTATTTCTTACGCTTCTTGTTGCATCGGGTCTCTGAAATGGTGTCTGAAATAGTTAAAATAAAACTGATAGAATTCAAAACACCTCAAGACTCACATTGGTATTTGGACTTTTTGCTCTGATGTTTGGACATACTGCAGTGGTTCAATTAGCTATCTAACAGTAATTCCCGCACTTTAGAAAGGGGAGCACTTCACAAGAAACAAGCAAGAAGTTTGTGTATGTGCTTATGAAGTATTGCAAACATGTCTGGAAATTAATCTATGCACTTTCCCATTTCCCCTACAAATGATATCTATTCAGTCATACTACAGCCTTGAAACAACTTCCTTTATATTTGCCACATGCTTCACCTTAATGAATACATCTTTTTGTAATTTATGACTCATTTGTTTCCCATACATATTGTTTTTAAAATATCAATTTCAGGAAAACAGATAGCATTACTTCAAGCAGAACACCATTTCTCTGATATTTATATTAGTGAATGACTCTATAGCAACAATCTTGGTTCTGATGAAAGATAAAGCAATATACCAGTTAATTTTATAGCAATTTCTTCAGCTTTTTTGCTTAATAGTCGTGCAGAATTCTTTCACTTCTAATTTCTTTTGCCCATGAACACTATAATCTAGCATACACTTGATTTACTTCTATCTTGTCCTCATTTGACCCTTATCTATAGCTTTTTATCATTCATTTTTATTTCTCATTGACTTATGAGACTTTCGATAAACTTCAAGATGCCAAAGTTTTCCACTTTTTACTGAATATGCTCTTATTTTACAGTCCCTGCCCTTGTGGTGAGCATTCCCTGGAGAGAGATGTTTCGGGCGATTTGAAGGCTCAACATTAGAACATGTAAATGTTTAAATCATGGCTTGCAGATCAATGACAAGAAATAGGACATCTATTTCTGGTAACATTGTAGATTTATAGTTATGAGTCAAGGCTAATGCAAGGTGAACTCCTCCCTTTATGATCACTGCCACAAATGCATTAGCTCATCCGTGAATTTAAAAATCGACCTCCAGACAGTTAGTTGGCAATTTGGCACCTTGCTTTGATTGTATACAATTTAACAAAAGAACATGCAGCACTAATTCAACAGTAATATTGCTTCTGCCTTTCAGGAATGATTTATTCATTTGGATATGATGTCCAAATTACATCTTCTTAAGGAGGGGGGTTTACTTTGTTTGTTTGCAGTTTATTGTATTACTTCTCAAGGACATGACAAAAGTAAAATTATTGCTACTGCTTATTAGGTTGAATGTAAGTATGTCCTGGATGACAACCCTTGTATAGAAAACCCAAAGAGTAGATGGGTGGGTGGGAGGGCATTTGCTGCACCATGCTTCATGACACTTTACAACCTACCTCATATGGAAGCTATTGTCCCAGCTATCATCTGTGTAAAAAAGACAGGGGTCTTGAACACCAGCACTGCAGACCCTGAAGGATTCGCCAGATCTTTGTGCTGCCTCATCCCTGCATCCCATCACTTGGGACGTGGCAATTGCAGGCACAAATACAGGTTGGGCAGAGAATGGCTAGAAAGCAGCCCTGAGGAGAAGGACTTGTGGGTGTTGGGGGATGAGAAGCTCAACATGAGCTGGCAACGTGCACTGGCAGCCCAGAAAACCAACCATATCCTGGGCTGCATCAAGAGAAGCGTGGCCAGCAGGTCATGGGAGGTGATTTTGCTCCTCTACTCTGCGCTCATGAGACCCCACCTGGAGTACTGTGTCCAGCTTTGGAGTCCTCAACACAGGAAGGACATGGATCTGCTGGAATGGGTCCAGCGGAGGGCCACAAAGATGATCAGAGGGATGGAGCACCTCTCCTATGAAGACAGGCTGAGACAGCTGGGGTTGTTCAGCCTGGGGAAGAGAAGGCTCTGGAGAGACCTTATAGCAGCCTTTCAATATCTGAAGGGAGCCTATAGGAGAGCTGGAGAGGGACTCTTTGTCAGGAAGTGTAGTGAAAGGACAAGGGGCAACAATTTTAAATTGGAAGAGGGGAGATTTAGATTAGATACTAACAAGAAATTCTTTCCTATGAGGGTGGTGAGGCACTGGAACAGGTTGTCCAGGGAAGTCGTGGATGCCCCATCCCTGGAAGTGTTCAAGGCCAGGCTGGATAGGTCTTTGAGCAACCTGTTCTAGTGGGAGGTGTCCCTGCCCATGGCAGGGGGGTTGGAACTAGATGATCTTTAAGGTCGCTTCCAACCCAAACCATTCTATGATTCTATGATGATTATTCTTATTTTTAAATTGTGTAGCATGAGTGTTTAGGTGTCAGAGAATCCCTACATTACTGACATTTCTGGTGAATTGTCTCCTTAGTTACTAACTCTTTTCTCAACTTTCTCTTTCTGGGTGGAATTTTCACTGGATTTAGCCACTTGGTGACTAAATTTTTTGGGACATTCATACCTAGGTGGTTATTTCCACTAGTCTTGGTTGTGGGTGCCAAAGTATGAGCTAATATTAATTCTTGCCATGCTTTGGAGCTATAGCCCTGCTAGGTACACTGTGGAAGGAATTTCAAAAGGATATTCTCCCAAGAAGATGGTTACCTGCCCTGCTGTCATGGTTGGAGCGATGCATTTCCCTTGTAGAGAGAAGTAGCAATATATTTATTGATATAAAACAAGGTTTTAACAGGGATGGTAAATGCAACAGTGTTTTAACAAGATTCAAGATAGCAAGGCACACTTGGTTATTTACTGCATAGAGGACAGGGTCAGACAGAGCTCTCAGGGAGATCATTCCATTGAGTCACGAGGTTCAGAAAGGACCTCCTTGCTTTCTAAACTCCTTCTCAGAGAGGAGTCTAGGGGCGGCTGGATCCAATCCTAGTCCCACACTTGGTCAATGGCTTATGTCTAAATAATTATATATGTGCAATCAGTCCTTTATATCACTTAGCTAAGATTTCAAAGTTTAACATGTATTAGTCACTTTCAAAGGATCTGTTGTGGCAAGAAATTTCTGAATATCAAGATATGAGATTGAGCGGCATCCCTACTAAAGGGGAGATCCTGGCATGCAGCCCACTGCCATGCAGGAGAGCTCTAAGGGCTCTTGGCCTGTTCACTATTTATGGGGGGTGAGATGATTGATTTATAGACATATTTGCATATTGACAACAATACCAATATTGCTCAAGTCAGCCCTTGGCTATTGTGTTGCTATGTGTCTCCCCAAAACCAAGTTGAGCCCTGGATGCCACCATCATGACTAGATGCACCCATTATGACCACCATGGGCGGCTATCATTTCGCAGGGTTACAGGACATAAAGATCCTCCCTCTGGGGAGGGGTAGTACACCATCACACCTACTAAAGAGGACATACAACTGTAGGTCTTAGATGTAAATATCTCTGGAATTGTGGATCTCGCATCTACTCAGTAAGTGCTCAGGTCTCCCAGCATCATGTATTGGGTCTGCATAAACATCTGGACTTGAAACAACCATCTGTGACTACAGGTATACTTCACTAGAGAGGATATCTTCTTGGACTTAGTTCTGTCCCTTTGTCTCCAGGTCAGGCAGATAAGTAGCCCTATCAGTAAAAAAACCCAGCAGATTAGCATTGCTATTTGACATCAGCAAACTAGCTGTCAGTGCTGGGTGATATACAGTGGTCAAGCAGGTATGTTGTCATTTAACCACAGGCAGTATTAAGGTTTTCAGAATAATAACAAACAGTGCTCCAGAGGTCTGCTGGGTCTATCACTGTGACACATGACTTGAGAGCCCAAGCTATAAATATGTCAACCAGACATATTTATGCTCATTAAGTAAGCCTTGATCAATCAGAGAGGGGAGCTACCAGACATCAGTATAATACAGCTGATGTCTCATGTTTTAGTGCCTCATGATAATAAGGTGATCCAGCAATCTGCTCTTTACAGTGTGAGTGATCTGAGGCTTTCCTTCCACTGACTTCCACAGGCAACAAGTGGGGTGTCTGTGCCCACTGGCTTTTCATTCAGGCTCATTAAGTATTTGATGGGAGGCTAGCTAGCAAGACAGTTTAGCTACCAACTCAGCTGGATAACTAAACTAACAGATGCAGAGTGGTGGTGGATAGTGTTTAGCTGGAAGACTAACAAGATATCACTGCTCACACACCTCTTTGAATGTCAGTCTGTTCATTGATGCTCTTATTAGAGGGAAAGCTGAACACAGCAAGAGTTTCAGTCTGGAGCAGACTGATATTTCTGCTGGTTTCACAGGGTTGGGTAACTAGAGAGAGGATATGAAAGGCTATTGTGCCTAGGACAGCAAGACAATTCCTCTCCTGGAATTGCACTGTTGCAGTACATAGTTTCTTTCTCCAATAGTTGCATGTGAATAGAGAAAAGCAATAAAGTTGTCACACAGGAGCACTTTTGTTTCCATGGTACATTGACTAGCTTTTTTCCCACCAATGCTGCTTATGTGGCAAGGTGGAGAAGAGTCTCATATGGACTGTGATAATGTTTCACTTGAATCAGCTGAAAGACAGATTCAAATCACAGGCAATGATACCAACAAATTTCATAATATTAAAATTTTCAGAGAAGGGTCATCATATTTTTTAATTTTGTTTTCATTTTTGGAGATGATTAGTGCAGTGCTTTCACTTTCCCTGTCTTTCTCTCTTTTTGTAACTAATTTTAAAACTTTTCCTTTGGCTGAAAATCTTTGCAGGTTTTCCATATTGAAGGCAAATAGCACTGGGTTTCCTTCTCTTTCTCCTTTCTGATTAATTTCTTAGGATATCTTCTTTTACTCTGTTGCCCTCCATTATCTGGAGCCTTCCAGTTTTCAAAGCCTTCCTTGCCCCATAACATGCATAATAAATCTGCACTGCTCAAAACTTGACTGGGGATATGTGAAAGAACTGTCAGACAGGGGAGCAAGAAAAGACTGGGGCTCTCCTTCAACCCACTTTTTTACTTCACTAGGAATCTTTTAAACTGCTTAGATTTTCTCCTACATAAAAAATCTCCTAAGTCATTGCACAACAGAAGATGGGGAACTCGGGTGCAAAAGCTTTGCCACAGATGTACATCAGTAACATCCTGCCTTTGCCTTACAGTGCCACCAGCAAAAAGTAGAAAACGGAAAATTAGTATGAGAAACTCTACAAATATTATGGAATTAATATCGCGATTGCCTCTTCAACCGTTTTAAGGCTAAGATCAGTGTGAAAGAAAAAAACCCACTGCAATATTTCCATCTTTTCTTTTTCCTGTAGATGTCTTTTCATTCTCACACATCTTTTATGTTTATATTACAATGCCACTTCCGTGGCCATAGCCCTTGTGCCAGGCACAAAGGTGGCATCTCTGTCCTGTCAGTCTCCTGAGGAAGGCCTTTCTTCTTAGTCCCTTTGGGCACTCTTGAACAGGTCTTGAGTCTTCTGTATGAAATCACACTGAGCTTCTTCCTTGCCTTTGGCAACCATGGTAACTGCTATGAAGGCCTTTTGGTCCTGAAAACTCATCTCAAAAGTGTGAGACGAATGACGGCAGTGCAGAAAGCTCCCCCAGAGAAAAGGAAGATTTGAGAATGAAATCCCAGGCTGGACTTTGGAGTTTGGAATTGCAAGAATGTGTTTGTCAAGTTTGTTATTGATTTTGTGCCCTGAAGCCCAAACAAATGAACAATTCCCTTCTCTGAAACCTGTTGGGGCTGACCTTGAGCTCATTTCAGGACTGGTGCCCTAAACTGTATTCCTGAATAGCCTTATGGTAAGAGTATACTAGGGGTAATTCCACCTCTGAAGCATTCACTATGTGCCAGCAATAACCTGAATTTCCTACAATACGGCTTCTGTGTTAAAAGCAAACTGTAATGCTGAAAGCATTTATTCTCTGCAAATTTAGTTCCATTTTGCCTACTTGGTGTGGTTGTTAAATTTCCAGCCTCCATAATTAAGTATTTATTAGAATTGCAATTGAGTTATTTTAGAAAGGGGTTTAGGAGACTGTAAAAATTACTCTTCTCCTAAAGCAGAGCCAACCATGACACTGTCTTTCATATTCAGGTAAAAGTCCTGCTGAAATGAAAGGGAGTTTTACTTGTGTAAGGACTACAGTCTATGCTCAGGCTCTGGCAAAATGATAGCATTGCTAGTCTGTTGGTTTAAAAAGAATGACCTGTCTGAAAGGGAATTAAAGATCAAGTCCCCAAGCCCCTACTTTATGTGGGATGCAAGAAGACTGTGCTGGATAACACTCTTCTCACAATGTTTTAGTTTTTATCATAAGGTAATTCATCAAATAGTAGTTTTTTATTAAATGATTTCACTCCTGTTTCACTGGGGACTGCACTAATTTATAAATTGTAGCGGGTCCATTTTTGGATTTGCACAGCTGCTGCCACATATTGTATTTGAAAAGCCTCTGGCACAAGCTACGCCAGTGTGCTTTTCTTCCAAAAAGTATTAGGTAGACAAAACTCAAGTTTGTGTTTTGAGGAAAATGTACTAAAAAATCTCTTCACCCTCTCATTTATTCATTCTTTTGTAGTCTGCCATTGGTTCACTCTGAACATCACATCCACATCTGAAGATCTTGGTGGTCTTCTCAAGCATCATACATTTGGTAACCTCAGCACTATTTGCTAGTAATGTTTATTGTAAAAAACTGCCTTGGAGTAACAGCAAAAGTTGAATCTATTTCATGGATCACAAGGCTGTAAGACAGAGAGCATTAGAATTACCCTTTTAATGACTCGCTTCACTGCTCTGCTTGGACCGAGACTTCTTGTGTTAGAAGTCTTGCTGTACAAAGAGGACAGGAACACAGAGCAGTCCAAACCCTTCTTATATAAGGTGGAGAAATGCTGTGTTACATGTCATAATTTTGGTACGTAAATTCGCTGTCCTCCAATAGCTTCATTTTCTTGCCTGCCATCTGTAGATGTGCTTCTAATACATACGTGGACAAAACTGTTATCAGAAAATATATCTAGATATTACTGCCCTTTAATCATAGCAGGCTGCCCTGCTATAAAATCAAATGTCTGTCTAATCAACTGAAACTAATTAAATAGCAGTTTTTAAAATATATTGATTCCGCTTTACAGTTCTCCCTCTTTTGTAACAAGACAATACTAAGCTTAATTTTTTATATAACTACAGAAAAATAAATAGTGCTTCCAAGAGCTATAATTAACACAAAATATGAAAATCCATCTAAGCCTTTTGTTCACTTTCAGAAGGCCAGAGGCGCAAGTATAGATGAAGAAGAGCATTTTCTTCTCCCTTGGGAAGCTTTGCTCCTGGAGTTCCCTCCACTGTTCTAAATCAAGGTTCATTGTAAAGTGTGATTAGGTGGAACCTGAAGTTGGCACAATGTTTGAGAAATTTTTAAGCCTGTTGTCTCTGGAATGAAAATCCATCTTCATTTTGATCACAGCTGTCATTTCTTGGAAATTAACTAATGAGGGATACTGCCAGCTAGCAGAGGGAACAGGGCCTGATTGAGCAAAATTTCACTTTAGACCCCTGACATTTGACAAAACCAGGACACCCTCTAACTGCAATAAAATTTGTTGGATGGACGGTCAACACTGCAGAGAGCTCATCAGCAGAAGAGTGCTTAAAACCTCTACAGTACTGTGTGTTGTCACCTTAAAACTGGAGTTGTAGATAGGGGCAGGCTGTGAAACTTCTGTGCAGAGGATGAACGACTTCCTAGCTTGTGTAGACAGGGAAGCTCTGACAATCGTGATGCAACAAAATATGCAACTTGTGTGAAGTTTCAGCAGAGCAGCAACAGACATGGAATGGCTTAATAGATTGATTCTCCCCTCACACTAATGAAGTTTTGTATCATTATATGTGAAAGCAGCTCCGTGATTCTTGACTCTGACTAACTTCATGACCTTTTTTCCAAAGAGATTATGTTCTCAAATAGCAAAAATCAAAGAGAAACATCAAAGTGCAAATCTCCACAATTTTCAGTTTAGAAATATATAGAAGATGTAAATATACAGTATATTAAATAATATACAATATAGCGTAGTACATAGCATAAAATATACACTCTATTATATGATGTATGATATATATAATTTATAACACACAATTTTGCTCCTTTGGTGCCGCAGATCGACACAGATGGAGAGTTAGGTGCTAAAACAGGGGATTCATAGAAAATGCAATGCAGAGAGAGTGTCTGGGGTGCTGAGGGGAGGTATGAAACCTACATCAGACTCACTGGGCTGTAAGAACACACTGCATGCCACTTGGGATGCAGTGTCAAACCTCTTCTGCAGCAACATAATGTCTTTCCTTATAAAGTACAAGAGCAGTCAAAGCTTCACTTTAAAAACCCTGATAACGCTGGACAATGTTAGAATTTCCTTCATATCTTTGAAAAGGTAAGATTTCCTTTTTACAGATTTCTTTTTAAGTCAACATTCAGTGGATATTGGAGATTTTAGTCCAAATTCAATCTGTGTTTGAAAGGAGATGGATGTTTCAAAGAATGCCCCGGCTTCTATCTACTATTGCTGTGTAGGCTAAAGAGACTATTTTCTTTTTTCAAGTCTTTCTGATTTATACCATGTACTTACACACTCATTAGAGTGAAGCCCAGGACACAAGTCCTCTGCCATACCAGACTTCTTTAACAATTAGCTTGTAGAGGCATCTCTTTTTTCTCACTTGAGCATACCAGTGATTAATTTTTCATGGTAGAGGAGGAGCTCTAATGGGCAAGACACACACACACAGAACTGGGTGTCCTCAGCAGCTGGGCTGGACCTCCCAGTACCACCAGCTGCCAGCTGGCAGAGCCCTGTCTCTCTCCAGAGTCCACAGTGACACCCAGCTCTCAAGCCCCTCACCTCCCAACCAGCCTGTATTTGCCCATGGTTGCCCCTTACATCTTGCATGTCCCCTGTCTCTCCGGTGCTGGCCCCTCTGTCCCTGGTCCCACACCAGATGGATGCTCAGCCCTCCCTCACAAGGGCACAGGGGACTGGGAGCCCTCAGCCAGGAAAACCATCAGAAATAGTGTTTAATGAGGAGACAGGAGATGCTGCACTGACTGACACAGGCATGGTCAGGTACACGGACTGACCAGTGTCCGCTTACATGCCACCAACATTTTTATCCCATTTTCCCTCCGTTTTTCCATGCTTGTTCCTCCCCAGTACCACTTGATCTCTCCCGTTCTCCACCTTTGTTCCCTCACATCCAAAACATCACATCCAAAATGCTCTTCCCGGATATAGACTTTTGTGCCTGCAGGCAGTCACCCCACATCTGTCAAAGGACCTGGTCAGCACCTCTCCCATGGATTCATCTTGAGAGTCTCACCCAGTCCATGGGGTGGTTTCTCCCATTGACACTCCAAAGTGGCCAGGGCAGGGGACTTCAATGGCCCTGTGGGCTTAATGGGGCTCCCACACATGCCCTTGGGCCTCCCTGCTCCTTTTGCCAGTCTTTTTTTATCACACAATATAACAAACTTTTTAGTAGACCCAGTAGATGGTGGAAGCATGGCATGGCCATATTTCTTTTGGGAGGTCCTTAAGGAGCTGTACATCTCATTAATCTGCTCTCTGGAGCAGGCAAGCAGGGACCTGGGGCTGAAACCCTCTCAAGGATTGGGGAACATTTTGTGCATGCCAGTCATACTTAGATATTTGAGTTAGATCCTAGGAATCAGTTGAGCCCACTGTGGTTTCCCTGGGGGATCTAGACAAGTTTGGGATCCCTCTGGATGCAGGAATGGGAGAAATTGCACCTCAGCTGCATGGGAACAGGGTGAACTGCCAGAGAAAGAAAACAATGCTCCAGCAGAAGGCAGTAAAAGCACTAAAAAAAAAGCATGTTTTTTCTGTATCACTGAGAGAAAAAAAAAATAGTCCTTGGGCATTGTGAAAGCCTGCTATCAGGAGGCAGGTTTTGATAACCTTTCAGTATTGATTAATCAGTTGCTGTGTTCATTTGAAACAAAGCCTAAGGCTTGTTTAGGAAGTGGCAACATTGCAGCTTAGTAGTGTCCAAAATACCATATCGCTATCAAGGCTAATTTAACACTGATGAGATCAATAGGGTTCCTAGGGCTAGGAGTAGATGAGAAACATGGCTCATTACATGCTGCTCTAGTTCTCCATGGGAAAGAGGAAAAACATGCAGTAAGGTGAGAGTAAAGGGACTTGGAAACTATGGAATCCAGAAAATCAGGCAGGTACTTTTGACTTGCTCCAGTGAGTCACCTGAAGTGACATCTCTCTGAGACAGCAACAGAAAACTGGGAGACGTTCCGTTCTATATCCAACTTAGATACACCTTTTGAGCAGAACATCCTTTTTTGGCTGTTGTTGTCAGTGCTTACCTGCTTTCCCCTCTCTCTCTCCCTCTCTATTTATTTAAGCCTGCAAACATACAAAATTTGAGTTTTCTATACCAAGGTAAGTCTCTAGGCAATTCCATAATCTTTAGTAGTACGAACATAAGCATCACTTTTATACATAACTTCTTCTGGATAATGTCCAGTAAATATTGCCTCCTGGTATGAAGCTTTAGAGTTAGACACAAAAAAACCCCACCTACCGTCTTGAAAAAGGGGTGGGATGATGCTCACAAGCAGCAGTGCAGCCTAGCCCCTGGATGGCATGTCACACGTGCCTGTGCTGTGCAAAGGGAGAGACAGAGATGCCAGAAGAAGTACAGGCAGCAGGTTGTCTGTAGCAGGCCTGCAGTCAGCATGATCAGTGGGCAGTAGTCAGTGGGAAACACTAAGGAAAAAGATGAAATCCTGGTTGTCTCTGAGAGTTAGGTATCTTTGCCGGCCCTGGATGGAGATCACAGATCCAAAAGGCAATAACTGTTTTCTTTTGTTCAAAGGACTGAATGAGGTGAAGGGAGAGTGTGTGGCAGATTCCTTTGGTTTTTCACAGTTTTCATATATCAGTTTAATAATTGAACTAGCACTCTGTATAGCTCCCGCAATAAAGTGGGAGCGATCCATTCCCTTTCCTCTCTGCCTGGAAGAGTTCAACTTCACGTCTCAGCAGTGAAGCCAACCAAGAGTGACAGCATCACACTCCTGCATGTCATTTCTTCCTCTAGTCTTGAATTTTTTCTTGCAAGTGGCACCACTACAATAAGAGAGATTGACAATGGTTCTTCTTTCTGTTTCCACCTCCAATACCATCCAAGAATAACCCATGTAGTCCTTACCCCTTCTTGCAATCCGTAGGCTCTGTGTCATTTTGAAGGCTAATGTTCAGTTGAATTCTAGTACCTTCTAGGTTACATGTGCAAAGATGACCAAGACAGCCTAGGTCTTCTGGCCTTTATCAGAGGATGCTGGGTCTTCCTTGCACAGGTCCAAGGGTAAGGTAAGTTGATGTTAGGTCCCAGTCTGATTGGTCCAGGAGGAGTTCGTAAAGCACTGAAGGAATTCACACAGCCAGAGTATTCCCTTCTGGGTTGCAGGTTCATACCCAGCCTGTCACTGCGGTGATGAAGAGGGAACTTCAGATGGCCGCTGAGTGATTTATTTGGGAAGTGTTTATTTATGCATTCCTATCCGGCACATACATCATCAACAGTCATATTTCACAGTAATGGGAAAGACACTGTGTGTAATTATCTCAGCCAGGCAGTCATTTCCTCCTTTTAGAGAAAAGATGAAGAGTTCTGAAGTCAAAAGCATGGCAGGCCCTCCTTCCCAGAAGCACTACTCCTTTCTATGGCAAAAATTTATGTAGTTCATGTAAGAATCTTCCTGTCTGAGTAAGCCAGATGAAAAAAGCATTTGGATTGCAATTTTTTTTCAATTGCCAAATACTCTAGCATGTGATGGTGGCAGTTTCAGGCAATATAATATGATATATTTTCTACCTTGTTAGAGATGCTCTGTTTAAGAAATTTTTTTAACCATCACATTTAACTTCTCAGCAATGTCACACACTGACCTGGAGACTGGTTTTGATGACCTTCAGATCCTTTCTAGCAAGTCAGATCTACAAGACTGGGGACAGGCACAGCACCAGGGCTTTGCATCTCCCATTAACCGCTGTCTCTCCACTCTTCCCAAAAGCTTTGGAGCTGCACTGGAAGTTGAAATGGGTCTTCCCATAGTCACTTCATACTGAAGCAGCCCCACAGTCTCTGAAGCTCTGGGGTAGAACCCCACATCAGCACCCCGAAAGTTGCCCCTGGCTGAATCATGCCAGGAGTGACCAGCTGCTGCCTGCCTGCTGGTGCTCCCAGTGATGCTGCCCCCACTTATGCTGTCAGCCCAGAAGATGCTTCCCTACGTGGGACCCTTGGCTAAAAAGGGGCTCAGCCTCCCTGTTCCCACCATCCTGTGTATGTAACTGTTTTTTTTAGTCTTTCCTCCTAACAACAGATCCTTTTCAGGCCAAAAGCACAAATACAACTTAGAACAGTAGGGTTCTAGAGGCTCCCAGGGCCCTCGGTACGTTGCAGCCATGGCCCAGAATCCTACAAGAGAAAAAATGCCCTGCAAAAGTTGGAATCAAGTTGAATTCAGGGATGTATGCAAGAGCATAAGGCCTTAGCCTCTCAATAATTTCCATGGGAGATAACTTTCAATCAAATAACACAGTCAAAGTTCAAGCCAAAGAAAATGAGCTCAAGTAAAAAATGAACAGAGCTCAGCTAAAACTAGAATCAATAGAGTAGCGAACTTAATGACCTATTCATCTTGGTATCATGTAATTGAGCCCAAATGATATTTAAGCAGATAGAAAACTGTCCTTACCATTTGTTAATAATTACTCATATTCCAGTAACAAGGCTACAGGAGTGTTCCCTTAAAATGCACATCGTGTGTTAGCAGTAGTACCCTACTCTAAGTAAGGGTAGCTGATTAACTCCAGCCATGAGAGAAGAATCAAATACAAATAAAATATTTAATGCCTTCAGCACATGCAGTGAAAGTAGATACATAAATTATTAAAAAAAAAAAAAATTCCCAAAGTAAATAGAACTTTTTTCAGCATTATCCTTGTTTAAGGGCTTCCAGTCTCTTTTATTTTGGAGAATTGCACAATGACATATCCAGCTCAGCAGCTTGTGAGCCCACTTTTTTCAGTCACAGTTTTCATGAAGCAGAAATGTAGGTAACATCAAACAAAAGGTGCATTGCACTTATGCAGTTTGTGCAGTGTGTGCTTTAAGTCTGCAAATAATTTCATATGCAGGTTTTAAGACTTGTTATAATTTTATTGTAATTAGCCAGTAATACACAATACTATGAAGCATTGTATCAACCTGCAAAAGAGTATTTCCTTGCTCAGTCAACACTGATGTTCAATGAAACTAATAATACATGAAATAATAAAACATAATAATGCATGAAATGCATAGGACTGATTAGGGAAAGAAAAAAATGGTTACATTTTTGAAGCAAACCTACATATCTGTCTGAGATGGTCCTTTTCCTAATGACATCCTCCTTATTTCTTTCTTTGGAGGCTAGAAAGATAATGTTGAATCCCAGAATCACAGAATCTTCTAGGTTGGAAGCGACCTTAAAGATCATCTTGTCCAACCGTCAACCTAATTTTGACAAAAATAAACATCCACACAACAAGCAAAAAGCAACACCATCACTAAACCATATCACCCAGCACCACATCAACCCATCTTTTGAACACCTCCAGGGATGGTGCCTCAACCACCTCCCTGGGCAGCCCATTCCAATGTCTGATAACCCTTCTGGTGAAAAAATTCTTCCTAATATCCAGCCTGAACCTCCCCTGGCGTAACTTGAGGCCATTTCCTCTAGTCCTGTCGCCTGTGACTTGGGAGAAGAGACCGACCCCCACCTCTCTACAACCTCCTTTCAGGTAGTTGTAGAGAGCAATAAGGTCTCCCCTCAGCCTCCTCTTCTCCAGGCTGAATAACCCCAGCTCACTCAGCCTCTCCTCATAAGATTTGCGTTCCAGACCCCTCAC